>CM045913.1:12328136-12361832 GCA_025169955.1 Salix arbutifolia
TAGCCTTAGATTTCAAACCTTGTTCATATCCAAGACCTTTTTAGTTGGTATTAGACTTCAATTTTATGGGTAATAGACTTTTCCCCCAAGCATGATTGAACTTGGTTTTTGGAGGGGGTGTTAGCCTTGGATTTTCGGACAAATTGATCCTACTCGACGAGCCCCATTTGAATGAGTATTAGCCTTAGATTTCAAACCTTGTTCATATCCAAGACCTTTTTAGTTGGTATTAGACTTCAATTTTATGGGTAATAGACTTTTCCCCCAAGCATGATTGAACTTGGTTTTTGGAGGGGGTGTTAGCCTTGGATTTTCGGACAAATTGATCCGTACTCGACGAGCCCCATTTGAATGAGTATTAGCCTTAGATTTCAAACCTTGTTCATATCCAAGACCTTTTTAGTTGGTATTAGACTTCAATTTTATGGGTAATAGACTTTTCCCCCAAGCATGATTGAACTTGGTTTTTGGAGGGGGTGTTAGCCTTGGATTTTCGGACAAATTGATCCTCACTCGACGAGCCCCATTTGAATGAGTTTAGCCTTAGATTTCAAACCTTGTTCATATCCAAGACCTTTTTAGTTGGTATTAGACTTCAATTTTATGGGTAATAGACTTTTCCCCCAAGCTTGATTGAACTTGGTTTTTGGAGGGGGTGTTAGCCTTGGATTTTCGGACAAATTGATCCTACTCGACGAGCCCCATTTGAATGAGTATTAGCCTTAGATTTCAAACCTTGTTCATATCCAAGACCTTTTTAGTTGGTATTAGACTTCAATTTTATGGGTAATAGACTTTTCCCCCAAGCATGATTGAACTTGGTTTTTGGAGGGGGTGTTAGCCTTGGATTTTCGGACAAATTGATCCTGACTCGACGAGCCCCATTTGAATGAGTATTAGCCTTAGATTTCAAACCTTGTTCATATCCAAGACCTTTTTAGTTGGTATTAGACTTCAATTTTATGGGTAATAGACTTTTCCCCCAAGCATGATTGAACTTGGTTTTTGGAGGGGGTGTTAGCCTTGGATTTTCGGACAAATTGATCCGTACTCGACGAGCCCCATTTGAATGAGTTTTAGCCTTAGATTTCAAACCTTGTTCATATCCAAGACCTTTTTAGTTGGTATTAGACTTCAATTTTATGGGTAATAGACTTTTCCCCCAAGCATGATTGAACTTGGTTTTTGGAGGGGGTGTTAGCCTTGGATTTTCGGACAAATTGATCCGTACTCGACGAGCCCCATTTGAATGAGTTTAGCCTTAGATTTCAAACCTTGTTCATATCCAAGACCTTTTTAGTTGGTATTAGACTTCAATTTTATGGGTAATAGACTTTTCCCCCAAGCATGATTGAACTTGGTTTTTGGAGGGGGTGTTAGCCTTGGATTTTCGGACAAATTGATCCTACTCGACGAGCCCCATTTGAATGAGTATTAGCCTTAGATTTCAAACCTTGTTCATATCCAAGACCTTTTTAGTTGGTATTAGACTTCAATTTTATGGGTAATAGACTTTTCCCCCAAGCATGATTGAACTTGGTTTTTGGAGGGGGTGTTAGCCTTGGATTTTCGGACAAATTGATCCGTACTCGACGAGCCCCATTTGAATGAGTATTAGCCTTAGATTTCAAACCTTGTTCATATCCAAGACCTTTTTAGTTGGTATTAGACTTCAATTTTATGGGTAATAGACTTTTCCCCAAGCATGATTGAACTTGGTTTTTGGAGGGGGTGTTAGCCTTGGATTTTCGGACAAATTGATCCGTACTCGACGAGCCCCATTTGAATGAGTTTTAGCCTTAGATTTCAAACCTTGTTCATATCCAAGACCTTTTTAGTTGGTATTAGACTTCAATTTTATGGGTAATAGACTTTTCCCCCAAGCATGATTGAACTTGGTTTTTGGAGGGGGTGTTAGCCTTGGATTTTCGGACAAATTGATCCGTACTCGACGAGCCCCATTTGAATGAGTTTTAGCCTTAGATTTCAAACCTTGTTCATATCCAAGACCTTTTTAGTTGGTATTAGACTTCAATTTTATGGGTAATAGACTTTTCCCCCAAGCATGATTGAACTTGGTTTTTGGAGGGGGTGTTAGCCTTGGATTTTCGGACAAATTGATCCTGACTCGACGAGCCCCATTTGAATGAGTATTAGCCTTAGATTTCAAACCTTGTTCATATCCAAGACCTTTTTAGTTGGTATTAGACTTCAATTTTATGGGTAATAGACTTTTCCCCCAAGCATGATTGAACTTGGTTTTTGGAGGGGGTGTTAGCCTTGGATTTTCGGACAAATTGATCCGCACTCGACGAGCCCCATTTGAATGAGTTTTAGCCTTAGATTTCAAACCTTGTTCATATCCAAGACCTTTTTAGTTGGTATTAGACTTCAATTTTATGGGTAATAGACTTTTCCCCCAAGCTTGATTGAACTTGGTTTTTGGAGGGGGTGTTAGCCTTGGATTTTCGGACAAATTGATCCGTACTCGACGAGCCCCATTTGAATGAGTTTAGCCTTAGATTTCAAACCTTGTTCATATCCAAGACCTTTTTAGTTGGTATTAGACTTCAATTTTATGGGTAATAGACTTTTCCCCCAAGCATGATTGAACTTGGTTTTTGGAGGGGGTGTTAGCCTTGGATTTTCGGACAAATTGATCCGTACTCGACGAGCCCCATTTGAATGAGTTTTAGCCTTAGATTTCAAACCTTGTTCATATCCAAGACCTTTTTAGTTGGTATTAGACTTCAATTTTATGGGTAATAGACTTTTCCCCCAAGCATGATTGAACTTGGTTTTTGGAGGGGGTGTTAGCCTTGGATTTTCGGACAAATTGATCCGTACTCGACGAGCCCCATTTGAATGAGTATTAGCCTTAGATTTCAAACCTTGTTCATATCCAAGACCTTTTTAGTTGGTATTAGACTTCAATTTTATGGGTAATAGACTTTTCCCCCAAGCATGATTGAACTTGGTTTTTGGAGGGGGTGTTAGCCTTGGATTTTCGGACAAATTGATCCTACTCGACGAGCCCCATTTGAATGAGTATTAGCCTTAGATTTCAAACCTTGTTCATATCCAAGACCTTTTTAGTTGGTATTAGACTTCAATTTTATGGGTAATAGACTTTTCCCCCAAGCATGATTGAACTTGGTTTTTGGAGGGGGTGTTAGCCTTGGATTTTCGGACAAATTGATCCGTACTCGACGAGCCCCATTTGAATGAGTTTTAGCCTTAGATTTCAAACCTTGTTCATATCCAAGACCTTTTTAGTTGGTATTAGACTTCAATTTTATGGGTAATAGACTTTTCCCCCAAGCATGATTGAACTTGGTTTTTGGAGGGGGTGTTAGCCTTGGATTTTCGGACAAATTGATCCTACTCGACGAGCCCCATTTGAATGAGTTTAGCCTTAGATTTCAAACCTTGTTCATATCCAAGACCTTTTTAGTTGGTATTAGACTTCAATTTTATGGGTAATAGACTTTTCCCCCAAGCATGATTGAACTTGGTTTTTGGAGGGGGTGTTAGCCTTGGATTTTCGGACAAATTGATCCTACTCGACGAGCCCCATTTGAATGAGTATTAGCCTTAGATTTCAAACCTTGTTCATATCCAAGACCTTTTTAGTTGGTATTAGACTTCAATTTTATGGGTAATAGACTTTTCCCCCAAGCATGATTGAACTTGGTTTTTGGAGGGGGTGTTAGCCTTGGATTTTCGGACAAATTGATCCGTACTCGACGAGCCCCATTTGAATGAGTTTAGCCTTAGATTTCAAACCTTGTTCATATCCAAGACCTTTTTAGTTGGTATTAGACTTCAATTTTATGGGTAATAGACTTTTCCCCCAAGCATGATTGAACTTGGTTTTTGGAGGGGGTGTTAGCCTTGGATTTTCGGACAAATTGATCCGTACTCGACGAGCCCCATTTGAATGAGTTTTAGCCTTAGATTTCAAACCTTGTTCATATCCAAGACCTTTTTAGTTGGTATTAGACTTCAATTTTATGGGTAATAGACTTTTCCCCCAAGCATGATTGAACTTGGTTTTTGGAGGGGGTGTTAGCCTTGGATTTTCGGACAAATTGATCCGTACTCGACGAGCCCCATTTGAATGAGTTTTAGCCTTAGATTTCAAACCTTGTTCATATCCAAGACCTTTTTAGTTGGTATTAGACTTCAATTTTATGGGTAATAGACTTTTCCCCCAAGCATGATTGAACTTGGTTTTTGGAGGGGGTGTTAGCCTTGGATTTTCGGACAAATTGATCCTCACTCGACGAGCCCCATTTGAATGAGTATTAGCCTTAGATTTCAAACCTTGTTCATATCCAAGACCTTTTTAGTTGGTATTAGACTTCAATTTTATGGGTAATAGACTTTTCCCCCAAGCATGATTGAACTTGGTTTTTGGAGGGGGTGTTAGCCTTGGATTTTCGGACAAATTGATCCGTACTCGACGAGCCCCATTTGAATGAGTTTTAGCCTTAGATTTCAAACCTTGTTCATATCCAAGACCTTTTTAGTTGGTATTAGACTTCAATTTTATGGGTAATAGACTTTTCCCCCAAGCATGATTGAACTTGGTTTTTGGAGGGGGTGTTAGCCTTGGATTTTCGGACAAATTGATCCGTACTCGACGAGCCCCATTTGAATGAGTTTTAGCCTTAGATTTCAAACCTTGTTCATATCCAAGACCTTTTTAGTTGGTATTAGACTTCAATTTTATGGGTAATAGACTTTTCCCCCAAGCATGATTGAACTTGGTTTTTGGAGGGGGTGTTAGCCTTGGATTTTCGGACAAATTGATCCGTACTCGACGAGCCCCATTTGAATGAGTTTTAGCCTTAGATTTCAAACCTTGTTCATATCCAAGACCTTTTTAGTTGGTATTAGACTTCAATTTTATGGGTAATAGACTTTTCCCCCAAGCATGATTGAACTTGGTTTTTGGAGGGGGTGTTAGCCTTGGATTTTCGGACAAATTGATCCGTACTCGACGAGCCCCATTTGAATGAGTATTAGCCTTAGATTTCAAACCTTGTTCATATCCAAGACCTTTTTAGTTGGTATTAGACTTCAATTTTATGGGTAATAGACTTTTCCCCCAAGCATGATTGAACTTGGTTTTTGGAGGGGGTGTTAGCCTTGGATTTTCGGACAAATTGATCCGTACTCGACGAGCCCCATTTGAATGAGTATTAGCCTTAGATTTCAAACCTTGTTCATATCCAAGACCTTTTTAGTTGGTATTAGACTTCAATTTTATGGGTAATAGACTTTTCCCCCAAGCATGATTGAACTTGGTTTTTGGAGGGGGTGTTAGCCTTGGATTTTCGGACAAATTGATCCGTACTCGACGAGCCCCATTTGAATGAGTTTTAGCCTTAGATTTCAAACCTTGTTCATATCCAAGACCTTTTTAGTTGGTATTAGACTTCAATTTTATGGGTAATAGACTTTTCCCCCAAGCATGATTGAACTTGGTTTTTGGAGGGGGTGTTAGCCTTGGATTTTCGGACAAATTGATCCGTACTCGACGAGCCCCATTTGAATGAGTTTTAGCCTTAGATTTCAAACCTTGTTCATATCCAAGACCTTTTTAGTTGGTATTAGACTTCAATTTTATGGGTAATAGACTTTTCCCCCAAGCATGATTGAACTTGGTTTTTGGAGGGGGTGTTAGCCTTGGATTTTCGGACAAATTGATCCTACTCGACGAGCCCCATTTGAATGAGTATTAGCCTTAGATTTCAAACCTTGTTCATATCCAAGACCTTTTTAGTTGGTATTAGACTTCAATTTTATGGGTAATAGACTTTTCCCCCAAGCATGATTGAACTTGGTTTTTGGAGGGGGTGTTAGCCTTGGATTTTCGGACAAATTGATCCTACTCGACGAGCCCCATTTGAATGAGTATTAGCCTTAGATTTCAAACCTTGTTCATATCCAAGACCTTTTTAGTTGGTATTAGACTTCAATTTTATGGGTAATAGACTTTTCCCCCAAGCATGATTGAACTTGGTTTTTGGAGGGGGTGTTAGCCTTGGATTTTCGGACAAATTGATCCGTACTCGACGAGCCCCATTTGAATGAGTTTTAGCCTTAGATTTCAAACCTTGTTCATATCCAAGACCTTTTTAGTTGGTATTAGACTTCAATTTTATGGGTAATAGACTTTTCCCCCAAGCATGATTGAACTTGGTTTTTGGAGGGGGTGTTAGCCTTGGATTTTCGGACAAATTGATCCGTACTCGACGAGCCCCATTTGAATGAGTTTTAGCCTTAGATTTCAAACCTTGTTCATATCCAAGACCTTTTTAGTTGGTATTAGACTTCAATTTTATGGGTAATAGACTTTTCCCCCAAGCATGATTGAACTTGGTTTTTGGAGGGGGTGTTAGCCTTGGATTTTCGGACAAATTGATCCGTACTCGACGAGCCCCATTTGAATGAGTATTAGCCTTAGATTTCAAACCTTGTTCATATCCAAGACCTTTTTAGTTGGTATTAGACTTCAATTTTATGGGTAATAGACTTTTCCCCCAAGCATGATTGAACTTGGTTTTTGGAGGGGGTGTTAGCCTTGGATTTTCGGACAAATTGATCCGTACTCGACGAGCCCCATTTGAATGAGTATTAGCCTTAGATTTCAAACCTTGTTCATATCCAAGACCTTTTTAGTTGGTATTAGACTTCAATTTTATGGGTAATAGACTTTTCCCCCAAGCATGATTGAACTTGGTTTTTGGAGGGGGTGTTAGCCTTGGATTTTCGGACAAATTGATCCGTACTCGACGAGCCCCATTTGAATGAGTTTTAGCCTTAGATTTCAAACCTTGTTCATATCCAAGACCTTTTTAGTTGGTATTAGACTTCAATTTTATGGGTAATAGACTTTTCCCCCAAGCATGATTGAACTTGGTTTTTGGAGGGGGTGTTAGCCTTGGATTTTCGGACAAATTGATCCGTACTCGACGAGCCCCATTTGAATGAGTTTTAGCCTTAGATTTCAAACCTTGTTCATATCCAAGACCTTTTTAGTTGGTATTAGACTTCAATTTTATGGGTAATAGACTTTTCCCCCAAGCATGATTGAACTTGGTTTTTGGAGGGGGTGTTAGCCTTGGATTTTCGGACAAATTGATCCGTACTCGACGAGCCCCATTTGAATGAGTATTAGCCTTAGATTTCAAACCTTGTTCATATCCAAGACCTTTTTAGTTGGTATTAGACTTCAATTTTATGGGTAATAGACTTTTCCCCCAAGCATGATTGAACTTGGTTTTTGGAGGGGGTGTTAGCCTTGGATTTTCGGACAAATTGATCCGTACTCGACGAGCCCCATTTGAATGAGTTTAGCCTTAGATTTCAAACCTTGTTCATATCCAAGACCTTTTTAGTTGGTATTAGACTTCAATTTTATGGGTAATAGACTTTTCCCCCAAGCATGATTGAACTTGGTTTTTGGAGGGGGTGTTAGCCTTGGATTTTCGGACAAATTGATCCGTACTCGACGAGCCCCATTTGAATGAGTTTTAGCCTTAGATTTCAAACCTTGTTCATATCCAAGACCTTTTTAGTTGGTATTAGACTTCAATTTTATGGGTAATAGACTTTTCCCCCAAGCATGATTGAACTTGGTTTTTGGAGGGGGTGTTAGCCTTGGATTTTCGGACAAATTGATCCGTACTCGACGAGCCCCATTTGAATGAGTTTTAGCCTTAGATTTCAAACCTTGTTCATATCCAAGACCTTTTTAGTTGGTATTAGACTTCAATTTTATGGGTAATAGACTTTTCCCCCAAGCATGATTGAACTTGGTTTTTGGAGGGGGTGTTAGCCTTGGATTTTCGGACAAATTGATCCGTACTCGACGAGCCCCATTTGAATGAGTTTTAGCCTTAGATTTCAAACCTTGTTCATATCCAAGACCTTTTTAGTTGGTATTAGACTTCAATTTTATGGGTAATAGACTTTTCCCCCAAGCATGATTGAACTTGGTTTTTGGAGGGGGTGTTAGCCTTGGATTTTCGGACAAATTGATCCGTACTCGACGAGCCCCATTTGAATGAGTATTAGCCTTAGATTTCAAACCTTGTTCATATCCAAGACCTTTTTAGTTGGTATTAGACTTCAATTTTATGGGTAATAGACTTTTCCCCCAAGCATGATTGAACTTGGTTTTTGGAGGGGGTGTTAGCCTTGGATTTTCGGACAAATTGATCCGTACTCGACGAGCCCCATTTGAATGAGTTTTAGCCTTAGATTTCAAACCTTGTTCATATCCAAGACCTTTTTAGTTGGTATTAGACTTCAATTTTATGGGTAATAGACTTTTCCCCCAAGCTTGATTGAACTTGGTTTTTGGAGGGGGTGTTAGCCTTGGATTTTCGGACAAATTGATCCGTACTCGACGAGCCCCATTTGAATGAGTTTTAGCCTTAGATTTCAAACCTTGTTCATATCCAAGACCTTTTTAGTTGGTATTAGACTTCAATTTTATGGGTAATAGACTTTTCCCCCAAGCATGATTGAACTTGGTTTTTGGAGGGGGTGTTAGCCTTGGATTTTCGGACAAATTGATCCGTACTCGACGAGCCCCATTTGAATGAGTTTTAGCCTTAGATTTCAAACCTTGTTCATATCCAAGACCTTTTTAGTTGGTATTAGACTTCAATTTTATGGGTAATAGACTTTTCCCCCAAGCATGATTGAACTTGGTTTTTGGAGGGGGTGTTAGCCTTGGATTTTCGGACAAATTGATCCGTACTCGACGAGCCCCATTTGAATGAGTATTAGCCTTAGATTTCAAACCTTGTTCATATCCAAGACCTTTTTAGTTGGTATTAGACTTCAATTTTATGGGTAATAGACTTTTCCCCAAGCATGATTGAACTTGGTTTTTGGAGGGGGTGTTAGCCTTGGATTTTCGGACAAATTGATCCGTACTCGACGAGCCCCATTTGAATGAGTTTTAGCCTTAGATTTCAAACCTTGTTCATATCCAAGACCTTTTTAGTTGGTATTAGACTTCAATTTTATGGGTAATAGACTTTTCCCCCAAGCATGATTGAACTTGGTTTTTGGAGGGGGTGTTAGCCTTGGATTTTCGGACAAATTGATCCGTACTCGACGAGCCCCATTTGAATGAGTTTTAGCCTTAGATTTCAAACCTTGTTCATATCCAAGACCTTTTTAGTTGGTATTAGACTTCAATTTTATGGGTAATAGACTTTTCCCCCAAGCATGATTGAACTTGGTTTTTGGAGGGGGTGTTAGCCTTGGATTTTCGGACAAATTGATCCGTACTCGACGAGCCCCATTTGAATGAGTTTTAGCCTTAGATTTCAAACCTTGTTCATATCCAAGACCTTTTTAGTTGGTATTAGACTTCAATTTTATGGGTAATAGACTTTTCCCCCAAGCATGATTGAACTTGGTTTTTGGAGGGGGTGTTAGCCTTGGATTTTCGGACAAATTGATCCGTACTCGACGAGCCCCATTTGAATGAGTTTTAGCCTTAGATTTCAAACCTTGTTCATATCCAAGACCTTTTTAGTTGGTATTAGACTTCAATTTTATGGGTAATAGACTTTTCCCCCAAGCTTGATTGAACTTGGTTTTTGGAGGGGGTGTTAGCCTTGGATTTTCGGACAAATTGATCCGTACTCGACGAGCCCCATTTGAATGAGTTTTAGCCTTAGATTTCAAACCTTGTTCATATCCAAGACCTTTTTAGTTGGTATTAGACTTCAATTTTATGGGTAATAGACTTTTCCCCCAAGCATGATTGAACTTGGTTTTTGGAGGGGGTGTTAGCCTTGGATTTTCGGACAAATTGATCCGTACTCGACGAGCCCCATTTGAATGAGTTTTAGCCTTAGATTTCAAACCTTGTTCATATCCAAGACCTTTTTAGTTGGTATTAGACTTCAATTTTATGGGTAATAGACTTTTCCCCCAAGCATGATTGAACTTGGTTTTTGGAGGGGGTGTTAGCCTTGGATTTTCGGACAAATTGATCCGTACTCGACGAGCCCCATTTGAATGAGTTTTAGCCTTAGATTTCAAACCTTGTTCATATCCAAGACCTTTTTAGTTGGTATTAGACTTCAATTTTATGGGTAATAGACTTTTCCCCCAAGCATGATTGAACTTGGTTTTTGGAGGGGGTGTTAGCCTTGGATTTTCGGACAAATTGATCCGTACTCGACGAGCCCCATTTGAATGAGTTTTAGCCTTAGATTTCAAACCTTGTTCATATCCAAGACCTTTTTAGTTGGTATTAGACTTCAATTTTATGGGTAATAGACTTTTCCCCCAAGCATGATTGAACTTGGTTTTTGGAGGGGGTGTTAGCCTTGGATTTTCGGACAAATTGATCCGTACTCGACGAGCCCCATTTGAATGAGTTTTAGCCTTAGATTTCAAACCTTGTTCATATCCAAGACCTTTTTAGTTGGTATTAGACTTCAATTTTATGGGTAATAGACTTTTCCCCCAAGCATGATTGAACTTGGTTTTTGGAGGGGGTGTTAGCCTTGGATTTTCGGACAAATTGATCCGTACTCGACGAGCCCCATTTGAATGAGTTTTAGCCTTAGATTTCAAACCTTGTTCATATCCAAGACCTTTTTAGTTGGTATTAGACTTCAATTTTATGGGTAATAGACTTTTCCCCCAAGCATGATTGAACTTGGTTTTTGGAGGGGGTGTTAGCCTTGGATTTTCGGACAAATTGATCCGTACTCGACGAGCCCCATTTGAATGAGTTTTAGCCTTAGATTTCAAACCTTGTTCATATCCAAGACCTTTTTAGTTGGTATTAGACTTCAATTTTATGGGTAATAGACTTTTCCCCCAAGCATGATTGAACTTGGTTTTTGGAGGGGGTGTTAGCCTTGGATTTTCGGACAAATTGATCCGTACTCGACGAGCCCCATTTGAATGAGTTTTAGCCTTAGATTTCAAACCTTGTTCATATCCAAGACCTTTTTAGTTGGTATTAGACTTCAATTTTATGGGTAATAGACTTTTCCCCAAGCATGATTGAACTTGGTTTTTGGAGGGGGTGTTAGCCTTGGATTTTCGGACAAATTGATCCGTACTCGACGAGCCCCATTTGAATGAGTTTTAGCCTTAGATTTCAAACCTTGTTCATATCCAAGACCTTTTTAGTTGGTATTAGACTTCAATTTTATGGGTAATAGACTTTTCCCCCAAGCATGATTGAACTTGGTTTTTGGAGGGGGTGTTAGCCTTGGATTTTCGGACAAATTGATCCGTACTCGACGAGCCCCATTTGAATGAGTTTTAGCCTTAGATTTCAAACCTTGTTCATATCCAAGACCTTTTTAGTTGGTATTAGACTTCAATTTTATGGGTAATAGACTTTTCCCCCAAGCATGATTGAACTTGGTTTTTGGAGGGGGTGTTAGCCTTGGATTTTCGGACAAATTGATCCGTACTCGACGAGCCCCATTTGAATGAGTTTTAGCCTTAGATTTCAAACCTTGTTCATATCCAAGACCTTTTTAGTTGGTATTAGACTTCAATTTTATGGGTAATAGACTTTTCCCCCAAGCATGATTGAACTTGGTTTTTGGAGGGGGTGTTAGCCTTGGATTTTCGGACAAATTGATCCGTACTCGACGAGCCCCATTTGAATGAGTTTTAGCCTTAGATTTCAAACCTTGTTCATATCCAAGACCTTTTTAGTTGGTATTAGACTTCAATTTTATGGGTAATAGACTTTTCCCCAAGCATGATTGAACTTGGTTTTTGGAGGGGGTGTTAGCCTTGGATTTTCGGACAAATTGATCCGTACTCGACGAGCCCCATTTGAATGAGTTTTAGCCTTAGATTTCAAACCTTGTTCATATCCAAGACCTTTTTAGTTGGTATTAGACTTCAATTTTATGGGTAATAGACTTTTCCCCCAAGCATGATTGAACTTGGTTTTTGGAGGGGGTGTTAGCCTTGGATTTTCGGACAAATTGATCCGTACTCGACGAGCCCCATTTGAATGAGTTTTAGCCTTAGATTTCAAACCTTGTTCATATCCAAGACCTTTTTAGTTGGTATTAGACTTCAATTTTATGGGTAATAGACTTTTCCCCCAAGCTTGATTGAACTTGGTTTTTGGAGGGGGTGTTAGCCTTGGATTTTCGGACAAATTGATCCGTACTCGACGAGCCCCATTTGAATGAGTTTTAGCCTTAGATTTCAAACCTTGTTCATATCCAAGACCTTTTTAGTTGGTATTAGACTTCAATTTTATGGGTAATAGACTTTTCCCCCAAGCATGATTGAACTTGGTTTTTGGAGGGGGTGTTAGCCTTGGATTTTCGGACAAATTGATCCGTACTCGACGAGCCCCATTTGAATGAGTTTTAGCCTTAGATTTCAAACCTTGTTCATATCCAAGACCTTTTTAGTTGGTATTAGACTTCAATTTTATGGGTAATAGACTTTTCCCCAAGCATGATTGAACTTGGTTTTTGGAGGGGGTGTTAGCCTTGGATTTTCGGACAAATTGATCCGTACTCGACGAGCCCCATTTGAATGAGTTTTAGCCTTAGATTTCAAACCTTGTTCATATCCAAGACCTTTTTAGTTGGTATTAGACTTCAATTTTATGGGTAATAGACTTTTCCCCAAGCATGATTGAACTTGGTTTTTGGAGGGGGTGTTAGCCTTGGATTTTCGGACAAATTGATCCGTACTCGACGAGCCCCATTTGAATGAGTTTTAGCCTTAGATTTCAAACCTTGTTCATATCCAAGACCTTTTTAGTTGGTATTAGACTTCAATTTTATGGGTAATAGACTTTTCCCCCAAGCATGATTGAACTTGGTTTTTGGAGGGGGTGTTAGCCTTGGATTTTCGGACAAATTGATCCGTACTCGACGAGCCCCATTTGAATGAGTTTTAGCCTTAGATTTCAAACCTTGTTCATATCCAAGACCTTTTTAGTTGGTATTAGACTTCAATTTTATGGGTAATAGACTTTTCCCCCAAGCTTGATTGAACTTGGTTTTTGGAGGGGGTGTTAGCCTTGGATTTTCGGACAAATTGATCCGTACTCGACGAGCCCCATTTGAATGAGTTTTAGCCTTAGATTTCAAACCTTGTTCATATCCAAGACCTTTTTAGTTGGTATTAGACTTCAATTTTATGGGTAATAGACTTTTCCCCCAAGCATGATTGAACTTGGTTTTTGGAGGGGGTGTTAGCCTTGGATTTTCGGACAAATTGATCCGTACTCGACGAGCCCCATTTGAATGAGTTTTAGCCTTAGATTTCAAACCTTGTTCATATCCAAGACCTTTTTAGTTGGTATTAGACTTCAATTTTATGGGTAATAGACTTTTCCCCCAAGCTTGATTGAACTTGGTTTTTGGAGGGGGTGTTAGCCTTGGATTTTCGGACAAATTGATCCGTACTCGACGAGCCCCATTTGAATGAGTTTTAGCCTTAGATTTCAAACCTTGTTCATATCCAAGACCTTTTTAGTTGGTATTAGACTTCAATTTTATGGGTAATAGACTTTTCCCCAAGCATGATTGAACTTGGTTTTTGGAGGGGGTGTTAGCCTTGGATTTTCGGACAAATTGATCCGTACTCGACGAGCCCCATTTGAATGAGTTTTAGCCTTAGATTTCAAACCTTGTTCATATCCAAGACCTTTTTAGTTGGTATTAGACTTCAATTTTATGGGTAATAGACTTTTCCCCCAAGCATGATTGAACTTGGTTTTTGGAGGGGGTGTTAGCCTTGGATTTTCGGACAAATTGATCCGTACTCGACGAGCCCCATTTGAATGAGTTTTAGCCTTAGATTTCAAACCTTGTTCATATCCAAGACCTTTTTAGTTGGTATTAGACTTCAATTTTATGGGTAATAGACTTTTCCCCAAGCATGATTGAACTTGGTTTTTGGAGGGGGTGTTAGCCTTGGATTTTCGGACAAATTGATCCGTACTCGACGAGCCCCATTTGAATGAGTTTTAGCCTTAGATTTCAAACCTTGTTCATATCCAAGACCTTTTTAGTTGGTATTAGACTTCAATTTTATGGGTAATAGACTTTTCCCCAAGCATGATTGAACTTGGTTTTTGGAGGGGGTGTTAGCCTTGGATTTTCGGACAAATTGATCCGTACTCGACGAGCCCCATTTGAATGAGTTTTAGCCTTAGATTTCAAACCTTGTTCATATCCAAGACCTTTTTAGTTGGTATTAGACTTCAATTTTATGGGTAATAGACTTTTCCCCCAAGCTTGATTGAACTTGGTTTTTGGAGGGGGTGTTAGCCTTGGATTTTCGGACAAATTGATCCGTACTCGACGAGCCCCATTTGAATGAGTTTTAGCCTTAGATTTCAAACCTTGTTCATATCCAAGACCTTTTTAGTTGGTATTAGACTTCAATTTTATGGGTAATAGACTTTTCCCCCAAGCATGATTGAACTTGGTTTTTGGAGGGGGTGTTAGCCTTGGATTTTCGGACAAATTGATCCGTACTCGACGAGCCCCATTTGAATGAGTTTTAGCCTTAGATTTCAAACCTTGTTCATATCCAAGACCTTTTTAGTTGGTATTAGACTTCAATTTTATGGGTAATAGACTTTTCCCCCAAGCTTGATTGAACTTGGTTTTTGGAGGGGGTGTTAGCCTTGGATTTTCGGACAAATTGATCCGTACTCGACGAGCCCCATTTGAATGAGTTTTAGCCTTAGATTTCAAACCTTGTTCATATCCAAGACCTTTTTAGTTGGTATTAGACTTCAATTTTATGGGTAATAGACTTTTCCCCCAAGCATGATTGAACTTGGTTTTTGGAGGGGGTGTTAGCCTTGGATTTTCGGACAAATTGATCCGTACTCGACGAGCCCCATTTGAATGAGTTTTAGCCTTAGATTTCAAACCTTGTTCATATCCAAGACCTTTTTAGTTGGTATTAGACTTCAATTTTATGGGTAATAGACTTTTCCCCAAGCTTGATTGAACTTGGTTTTTGGAGGGGGTGTTAGCCTTGGATTTTCGGACAAATTGATCCGTACTCGACGAGCCCCATTTGAATGAGTTTTAGCCTTAGATTTCAAACCTTGTTCATATCCAAGACCTTTTTAGTTGGTATTAGACTTCAATTTTATGGGTAATAGACTTTTCCCCAAGCATGATTGAACTTGGTTTTTGGAGGGGGTGTTAGCCTTGGATTTTCGGACAAATTGATCCGTACTCGACGAGCCCCATTTGAATGAGTTTTAGCCTTAGATTTCAAACCTTGTTCATATCCAAGACCTTTTTAGTTGGTATTAGACTTCAATTTTATGGGTAATAGACTTTTCCCCAAGCATGATTGAACTTGGTTTTTGGAGGGGGTGTTAGCCTTGGATTTTCGGACAAATTGATCCGTACTCGACGAGCCCCATTTGAATGAGTTTTAGCCTTAGATTTCAAACCTTGTTCATATCCAAGACCTTTTTAGTTGGTATTAGACTTCAATTTTATGGGTAATAGACTTTTCCCCCAAGCATGATTGAACTTGGTTTTTGGAGGGGGTGTTAGCCTTGGATTTTCGGACAAATTGATCCGTACTCGACGAGCCCCATTTGAATGAGTTTTAGCCTTAGATTTCAAACCTTGTTCATATCCAAGACCTTTTTAGTTGGTATTAGACTTCAATTTTATGGGTAATAGACTTTTCCCCCAAGCATGATTGAACTTGGTTTTTGGAGGGGGTGTTAGCCTTGGATTTTCGGACAAATTGATCCGTACTCGACGAGCCCCATTTGAATGAGTTTTAGCCTTAGATTTCAAACCTTGTTCATATCCAAGACCTTTTTAGTTGGTATTAGACTTCAATTTTATGGGTAATAGACTTTTCCCCCAAGCTTGATTGAACTTGGTTTTTGGAGGGGGTGTTAGCCTTGGATTTTCGGACAAATTGATCCGTACTCGACGAGCCCCATTTGAATGAGTTTTAGCCTTAGATTTCAAACCTTGTTCATATCCAAGACCTTTTTAGTTGGTATTAGACTTCAATTTTATGGGTAATAGACTTTTCCCCAAGCATGATTGAACTTGGTTTTTGGAGGGGGTGTTAGCCTTGGATTTTCGGACAAATTGATCCGTACTCGACGAGCCCCATTTGAATGAGTTTTAGCCTTAGATTTCAAACCTTGTTCATATCCAAGACCTTTTTAGTTGGTATTAGACTTCAATTTTATGGGTAATAGACTTTTCCCCAAGCATGATTGAACTTGGTTTTTGGAGGGGGTGTTAGCCTTGGATTTTCGGACAAATTGATCCGTACTCGACGAGCCCCATTTGAATGAGTTTTAGCCTTAGATTTCAAACCTTGTTCATATCCAAGACCTTTTTAGTTGGTATTAGACTTCAATTTTATGGGTAATAGACTTTTCCCCAAGCATGATTGAACTTGGTTTTTGGAGGGGGTGTTAGCCTTGGATTTTCGGACAAATTGATCCGTACTCGACGAGCCCCATTTGAATGAGTTTTAGCCTTAGATTTCAAACCTTGTTCATATCCAAGACCTTTTTAGTTGGTATTAGACTTCAATTTTATGGGTAATAGACTTTTCCCCCAAGCATGATTGAACTTGGTTTTTGGAGGGGGTGTTAGCCTTGGATTTTCGGACAAATTGATCCGTACTCGACGAGCCCCATTTGAATGAGTTTTAGCCTTAGATTTCAAACCTTGTTCATATCCAAGACCTTTTTAGTTGGTATTAGACTTCAATTTTATGGGTAATAGACTTTTCCCCAAGCATGATTGAACTTGGTTTTTGGAGGGGGTGTTAGCCTTGGATTTTCGGACAAATTGATCCGTACTCGACGAGCCCCATTTGAATGAGTTTTAGCCTTAGATTTCAAACCTTGTTCATATCCAAGACCTTTTTAGTTGGTATTAGACTTCAATTTTATGGGTAATAGACTTTTCCCCAAGCATGATTGAACTTGGTTTTTGGAGGGGGTGTTAGCCTTGGATTTTCGGACAAATTGATCCGTACTCGACGAGCCCCATTTGAATGAGTTTTAGCCTTAGATTTCAAACCTTGTTCATATCCAAGACCTTTTTAGTTGGTATTAGACTTCAATTTTATGGGTAATAGACTTTTCCCCCAAGCTTGATTGAACTTGGTTTTTGGAGGGGGTGTTAGCCTTGGATTTTCGGACAAATTGATCCGTACTCGACGAGCCCCATTTGAATGAGTTTTAGCCTTAGATTTCAAACCTTGTTCATATCCAAGACCTTTTTAGTTGGTATTAGACTTCAATTTTATGGGTAATAGACTTTTCCCCCAAGCATGATTGAACTTGGTTTTTGGAGGGGGTGTTAGCCTTGGATTTTCGGACAAATTGATCCGTACTCGACGAGCCCCATTTGAATGAGTTTTAGCCTTAGATTTCAAACCTTGTTCATATCCAAGACCTTTTTAGTTGGTATTAGACTTCAATTTTATGGGTAATAGACTTTTCCCCAAGCATGATTGAACTTGGTTTTTGGAGGGGGTGTTAGCCTTGGATTTTCGGACAAATTGATCCGTACTCGACGAGCCCCATTTGAATGAGTTTTAGCCTTAGATTTCAAACCTTGTTCATATCCAAGACCTTTTTAGTTGGTATTAGACTTCAATTTTATGGGTAATAGACTTTTCCCCAAGCATGATTGAACTTGGTTTTTGGAGGGGGTGTTAGCCTTGGATTTTCGGACAAATTGATCCGTACTCGACGAGCCCCATTTGAATGAGTTTTAGCCTTAGATTTCAAACCTTGTTCATATCCAAGACCTTTTTAGTTGGTATTAGACTTCAATTTTATGGGTAATAGACTTTTCCCCCAAGCATGATTGAACTTGGTTTTTGGAGGGGGTGTTAGCCTTGGATTTTCGGACAAATTGATCCGTACTCGACGAGCCCCATTTGAATGAGTTTTAGCCTTAGATTTCAAACCTTGTTCATATCCAAGACCTTTTTAGTTGGTATTAGACTTCAATTTTATGGGTAATAGACTTTTCCCCAAGCATGATTGAACTTGGTTTTTGGAGGGGGTGTTAGCCTTGGATTTTCGGACAAATTGATCCGTACTCGACGAGCCCCATTTGAATGAGTTTTAGCCTTAGATTTCAAACCTTGTTCATATCCAAGACCTTTTTAGTTGGTATTAGACTTCAATTTTATGGGTAATAGACTTTTCCCCCAAGCTTGATTGAACTTGGTTTTTGGAGGGGGTGTTAGCCTTGGATTTTCGGACAAATTGATCCGTACTCGACGAGCCCCATTTGAATGAGTTTTAGCCTTAGATTTCAAACCTTGTTCATATCCAAGACCTTTTTAGTTGGTATTAGACTTCAATTTTATGGGTAATAGACTTTTCCCCCAAGCTTGATTGAACTTGGTTTTTGGAGGGGGTGTTAGCCTTGGATTTTCGGACAAATTGATCCGTACTCGACGAGCCCCATTTGAATGAGTTTTAGCCTTAGATTTCAAACCTTGTTCATATCCAAGACCTTTTTAGTTGGTATTAGACTTCAATTTTATGGGTAATAGACTTTTCCCCAAGCATGATTGAACTTGGTTTTTGGAGGGGGTGTTAGCCTTGGATTTTCGGACAAATTGATCCGTACTCGACGAGCCCCATTTGAATGAGTTTTAGCCTTAGATTTCAAACCTTGTTCATATCCAAGACCTTTTTAGTTGGTATTAGACTTCAATTTTATGGGTAATAGACTTTTCCCCCAAGCTTGATTGAACTTGGTTTTTGGAGGGGGTGTTAGCCTTGGATTTTCGGACAAATTGATCCGTACTCGACGAGCCCCATTTGAATGAGTTTTAGCCTTAGATTTCAAACCTTGTTCATATCCAAGACCTTTTTAGTTGGTATTAGACTTCAATTTTATGGGTAATAGACTTTTCCCCAAGCATGATTGAACTTGGTTTTTGGAGGGGGTGTTAGCCTTGGATTTTCGGACAAATTGATCCGTACTCGACGAGCCCCATTTGAATGAGTTTTAGCCTTAGATTTCAAACCTTGTTCATATCCAAGACCTTTTTAGTTGGTATTAGACTTCAATTTTATGGGTAATAGACTTTTCCCCAAGCATGATTGAACTTGGTTTTTGGAGGGGGTGTTAGCCTTGGATTTTCGGACAAATTGATCCGTACTCGACGAGCCCCATTTGAATGAGTTTTAGCCTTAGATTTCAAACCTTGTTCATATCCAAGACCTTTTTAGTTGGTATTAGACTTCAATTTTATGGGTAATAGACTTTTCCCCCAAGCATGATTGAACTTGGTTTTTGGAGGGGGTGTTAGCCTTGGATTTTCGGACAAATTGATCCGTACTCGACGAGCCCCATTTGAATGAGTTTTAGCCTTAGATTTCAAACCTTGTTCATATCCAAGACCTTTTTAGTTGGTATTAGACTTCAATTTTATGGGTAATAGACTTTTCCCCCAAGCTTGATTGAACTTGGTTTTTGGAGGGGGTGTTAGCCTTGGATTTTCGGACAAATTGATCCGTACTCGACGAGCCCCATTTGAATGAGTTTTAGCCTTAGATTTCAAACCTTGTTCATATCCAAGACCTTTTTAGTTGGTATTAGACTTCAATTTTATGGGTAATAGACTTTTCCCCCAAGCTTGATTGAACTTGGTTTTTGGAGGGGGTGTTAGCCTTGGATTTTCGGACAAATTGATCCGTACTCGACGAGCCCCATTTGAATGAGTTTTAGCCTTAGATTTCAAACCTTGTTCATATCCAAGCCCTTTTTAGTTGGTATTAGACTTCAATTTTATGGGTAATAGACTTTTCCCCCAAGCATGATTGAACTTGGTTTTTGGAGGGGGTGTTAGCCTTGGATTTTCGGACAAATTGATCCGTACTCGACGAGCCCCATTTGAATGAGTTTTAGCCTTAGATTTCAAACCTTGTTCATATCCAAGACCTTTTTAGTTGGTATTAGACTTCAATTTTATGGGTAATAGACTTTTCCCCAAGCATGATTGAACTTGGTTTTTGGAGGGGGTGTTAGCCTTGGATTTTCGGACAAATTGATCCGTACTCGACGAGCCCCATTTGAATGAGTTTTAGCCTTAGATTTCAAACCTTGTTCATATCCAAGACCTTTTTAGTTGGTATTAGACTTCAATTTTATGGGTAATAGACTTTTCCCCAAGCATGATTGAACTTGGTTTTTGGAGGGGGTGTTAGCCTTGGATTTTCGGACAAATTGATCCGTACTCGACGAGCCCCATTTGAATGAGTTTTAGCCTTAGATTTCAAACCTTGTTCATATCCAAGACCTTTTTAGTTGGTATTAGACTTCAATTTTATGGGTAATAGATTTCCCCCAAGCATGATTGAACTTGGTTTTTGGAGGGGGTGTTAGCCTTGGATTTTCGGACAAATTGATCCGTACTCGACGAGCCCCATTTGAATGAGTTTTAGCCTTAGATTTCAAACCTTGTTCATATCCAAGACCTTTTTAGTTGGTATTAGACTTCAATTTTATGGGTAATAGACTTTTCCCCAAGCTTGATTGAACTTGGTTTTTGGAGGGGGTGTTAGCCTTGGATTTTCGGACAAATTGATCCGTACTCGACGAGCCCCATTTGAATGAGTTTTAGCCTTAGATTTCAAACCTTGTTCATATCCAAGACCTTTTTAGTTGGTATTAGACTTCAATTTTATGGGTAATAGACTTTTCCCCCAAGCATGATTGAACTTGGTTTTTGGAGGGGGTGTTAGCCTTGGATTTTCGGACAAATTGATCCGTACTCGACGAGCCCCATTTGAATGAGTTTTAGCCTTAGATTTCAAACCTTGTTCATATCCAAGACCTTTTTAGTTGGTATTAGACTTCAATTTTATGGGTAATAGACTTTTCCCCCAAGCTTGATTGAACTTGGTTTTTGGAGGGGGTGTTAGCCTTGGATTTTCGGACAAATTGATCCGTACTCGACGAGCCCCATTTGAATGAGTTTTAGCCTTAGATTTCAAACCTTGTTCATATCCAAGACCTTTTTAGTTGGTATTAGACTTCAATTTTATGGGTAATAGACTTTTCCCCCAAGCATGATTGAACTTGGTTTTTGGAGGGGGTGTTAGCCTTGGATTTTCGGACAAATTGATCCGTACTCGACGAGCCCCATTTGAATGAGTTTTAGCCTTAGATTTCAAACCTTGTTCATATCCAAGACCTTTTTAGTTGGTATTAGACTTCAATTTTATGGGTAATAGACTTTTCCCCAAGCTTGATTGAACTTGGTTTTTGGAGGGGGTGTTAGCCTTGGATTTTCGGACAAATTGATCCGTACTCGACGAGCCCCATTTGAATGAGTTTTAGCCTTAGATTTCAAACCTTGTTCATATCCAAGACCTTTTTAGTTGGTATTAGACTTCAATTTTATGGGTAATAGAACTTTTCCCCAAGCATGATTGAACTTGGTTTTTGGAGGGGGTGTTAGCCTTGGATTTTCGGACAAATTGATCCGTACTCGACGAGCCCCATTTGAATGAGTTTTAGCCTTAGATTTCAAACCTTGTTCATATCCAAGACCTTTTTAGTTGGTATTAGACTTCAATTTTATGGGTAATAGACTTTTCCCCCAAGCATGATTGAACTTGGTTTTTGGAGGGGGTGTTAGCCTTGGATTTTCGGACAAATTGATCCGTACTCGACGAGCCCCATTTGAATGAGTTTTAGCCTTAGATTTCAAACCTTGTTCATATCCAAGACCTTTTTAGTTGGTATTAGACTTCAATTTTATGGGTAATAGACTTTTCCCCCAAGCATGATTGAACTTGGTTTTTGGAGGGGGTGTTAGCCTTGGATTTTCGGACAAATTGATCCGTACTCGACGAGCCCCATTTGAATGAGTTTTAGCCTTAGATTTCAAACCTTGTTCATATCCAAGACCTTTTTAGTTGGTATTAGACTTCAATTTTATGGGTAATAGACTTTTCCCCCAAGCATGATTGAACTTGGTTTTTGGAGGGGGTGTTAGCCTTGGATTTTCGGACAAATTGATCCGTACTCGACGAGCCCCATTTGAATGAGTTTTAGCCTTAGATTTCAAACCTTGTTCATATCCAAGACCTTTTTAGTTGGTATTAGACTTCAATTTTATGGGTAATAGACTTTTCCCCCAAGCTTGATTGAACTTGGTTTTTGGAGGGGGTGTTAGCCTTGGATTTTCGGACAAATTGATCCGTACTCGACGAGCCCCATTTGAATGAGTTTTAGCCTTAGATTTCAAACCTTGTTCATATCCAAGACCTTTTTAGTTGGTATTAGACTTCAATTTTATGGGTAATAGACTTTTCCCCCAAGCATGATTGAACTTGGTTTTTGGAGGGGGTGTTAGCCTTGGATTTTCGGACAAATTGATCCGTACTCGACGAGCCCCATTTGAATGAGTTTTAGCCTTAGATTTCAAACCTTGTTCATATCCAAGACCTTTTTAGTTGGTATTAGACTTCAATTTTATGGGTAATAGACTTTTCCCCAAGCTTGATTGAACTTGGTTTTTGGAGGGGGTGTTAGCCTTGGATTTTCGGACAAATTGATCCGTACTCGACGAGCCCCATTTGAATGAGTTTTAGCCTTAGATTTCAAACCTTGTTCATATCCAAGACCTTTTTAGTTGGTATTAGACTTCAATTTTATGGGTAATAGACTTTTCCCCAAGCATGATTGAACTTGGTTTTTGGAGGGGGTGTTAGCCTTGGATTTTCGGACAAATTGATCCGTACTCGACGAGCCCCATTTGAATGAGTTTTAGCCTTAGATTTCAAACCTTGTTCATATCCAAGACCTTTTTAGTTGGTATTAGACTTCAATTTTATGGGTAATAGACTTTTCCCCCAAGCATGATTGAACTTGGTTTTTGGAGGGGGTGTTAGCCTTGGATTTTCGGACAAATTGATCCGTACTCGACGAGCCCCATTTGAATGAGTTTTAGCCTTAGATTTCAAACCTTGTTCATATCCAAGACCTTTTTAGTTGGTATTAGACTTCAATTTTATGGGTAATAGACTTTTCCCCAAGCATGATTGAACTTGGTTTTTGGAGGGGGTGTTAGCCTTGGATTTTCGGACAAATTGATCCGTACTCGACGAGCCCCATTTGAATGAGTTTTAGCCTTAGATTTCAAACCTTGTTCATATCCAAGACCTTTTTAGTTGGTATTAGACTTCAATTTTATGGGTAATAGACTTTTCCCCCAAGCATGATTGAACTTGGTTTTTGGAGGGGGTGTTAGCCTTGGATTTTCGGACAAATTGATCCGTACTCGACGAGCCCCATTTGAATGAGTTTTAGCCTTAGATTTCAAACCTTGTTCATATCCAAGACCTTTTTAGTTGGTATTAGACTTCAATTTTATGGGTAATAGACTTTTCCCCCAAGCTTGATTGAACTTGGTTTTTGGAGGGGGTGTTAGCCTTGGATTTTCGGACAAATTGATCCGTACTCGACGAGCCCCATTTGAATGAGTTTTAGCCTTAGATTTCAAACCTTGTTCATATCCAAGACCTTTTTAGTTGGTATTAGACTTCAATTTTATGGGTAATAGACTTTTCCCCCAAGCATGATTGAACTTGGTTTTTGGAGGGGGTGTTAGCCTTGGATTTTCGGACAAATTGATCCGTACTCGACGAGCCCCATTTGAATGAGTTTTAGCCTTAGATTTCAAACCTTGTTCATATCCAAGACCTTTTTAGTTGGTATTAGACTTCAATTTTATGGGTAATAGACTTTTCCCCCAAGCATGATTGAACTTGGTTTTTGGAGGGGGTGTTAGCCTTGGATTTTCGGACAAATTGATCCGTACTCGACGAGCCCCATTTGAATGAGTTTTAGCCTTAGATTTCAAACCTTGTTCATATCCAAGACCTTTTTAGTTGGTATTAGACTTCAATTTTATGGGTAATAGAATTTTCCCCAAGCATGATTGAACTTGGTTTTTGGAGGGGGTGTTAGCCTTGGATTTTCGGACAAATTGATCCGTACTCGACGAGCCCCATTTGAATGAGTTTTAGCCTTAGATTTCAAACCTTGTTCATATCCAAGACCTTTTTAGTTGGTATTAGACTTCAATTTTATGGGTAATAGAATTTTCCCCAAGCATGATTGAACTTGGTTTTTGGAGGGGGTGTTAGCCTTGGATTTTCGGACAAATTGATCCGTACTCGACGAGCCCCATTTGAATGAGTTTTAGCCTTAGATTTCAAACCTTGTTCATATCCAAGCCCTTTTTAGTTGGTATTAGACTTCAATTTTATGGGTAATAGACTTTTCCCCCAAGCATGATTGAACTTGGTTTTTGGAGGGGGTGTTAGCCTTGGATTTTCGGACAAATTGATCCGTACTCGACGAGCCCCATTTGAATGAGTTTTAGCCTTAGATTTCAAACCTTGTTCATATCCAAGCCCTTTTTAGTTGGTATTAGACTTCAATTTTATGGGTAATAGACTTTTCCCCCAAGCATGATTGAACTTGGTTTTTGGAGGGGGTGTTAGCCTTGGATTTTCGGACAAATTGATCCGTACTCGACGAGCCCCATTTGAATGAGTTTTAGCCTTAGATTTCAAACCTTGTTCATATCCAAGACCTTTTTAGTTGGTATTAGACTTCAATTTTATGGGTAATAGACTTTTCCCCCAAGCTTGATTGAACTTGGTTTTTGGAGGGGGTGTTAGCCTTGGATTTTCGGACAAATTGATCCGTACTCGACGAGCCCCATTTGAATGAGTTTTAGCCTTAGATTTCAAACCTTGTTCATATCCAAGCCCTTTTTAGTTGGTATTAGACTTCAATTTTATGGGTAATAGACTTTTCCCCCAAGCATGATTGAACTTGGTTTTTGGAGGGGGTGTTAGCCTTGGATTTTCGGACAAATTGATCCGTACTCGACGAGCCCCATTTGAATGAGTTTTAGCCTTAGATTTCAAACCTTGTTCATATCCAAGACCTTTTTAGTTGGTATTAGACTTCAATTTTATGGGTAATAGACTTTTCCCCAAGCATGATTGAACTTGGTTTTTGGAGGGGGTGTTAGCCTTGGATTTTCGGACAAATTGATCCGTACTCGACGAGCCCCATTTGAATGAGTTTTAGCCTTAGATTTCAAACCTTGTTCATATCCAAGACCTTTTTAGTTGGTATTAGACTTCAATTTTATGGGTAATAGACTTTTCCCCAAGCATGATTGAACTTGGTTTTTGGAGGGGGTGTTAGCCTTGGATTTTCGGACAAATTGATCCGTACTCGACGAGCCCCATTTGAATGAGTTTTAGCCTTAGATTTCAAACCTTGTTCATATCCAAGACCTTTTTAGTTGGTATTAGACTTCAATTTTATGGGTAATAGAATTTCCCCCAAGCATGATTGAACTTGGTTTTTGGAGGGGGTGTTAGCCTTGGATTTTCGGACAAATTGATCCGTACTCGACGAGCCCCATTTGAATGAGTTTTAGCCTTAGATTTCAAACCTTGTTCATATCCAAGACCTTTTTAGTTGGTATTAGACTTCAATTTTATGGGTAATAGACTTTTCCCCAAGCTTGATTGAACTTGGTTTTTGGAGGGGGTGTTAGCCTTGGATTTTCGGACAAATTGATCCGTACTCGACGAGCCCCATTTGAATGAGTTTTAGCCTTAGATTTCAAACCTTGTTCATATCCAAGACCTTTTTAGTTGGTATTAGACTTCAATTTTATGGGTAATAGACTTTTCCCCCAAGCATGATTGAACTTGGTTTTTGGAGGGGGTGTTAGCCTTGGATTTTCGGACAAATTGATCCGTACTCGACGAGCCCCATTTGAATGAGTTTTAGCCTTAGATTTCAAACCTTGTTCATATCCAAGACCTTTTTAGTTGGTATTAGACTTCAATTTTATGGGTAATAGACTTTTCCCCCAAGCTTGATTGAACTTGGTTTTTGGAGGGGGTGTTAGCCTTGGATTTTCGGACAAATTGATCCGTACTCGACGAGCCCCATTTGAATGAGTTTTAGCCTTAGATTTCAAACCTTGTTCATATCCAAGCCCTTTTTAGTTGGTATTAGACTTCAATTTTATGGGTAATAGACTTTTCCCCCAAGCATGATTGAACTTGGTTTTTGGAGGGGGTGTTAGCCTTGGATTTTCGGACAAATTGATCCGTACTCGACGAGCCCCATTTGAATGAGTTTTAGCCTTAGATTTCAAACCTTGTTCATATCCAAGACCTTTTTAGTTGGTATTAGACTTCAATTTTATGGGTAATAGACTTTTCCCCCAAGCTTGATTGAACTTGGTTTTTGGAGGGGGTGTTAGCCTTGGATTTTCGGACAAATTGATCCGTACTCGACGAGCCCCATTTGAATGAGTTTTAGCCTTAGATTTCAAACCTTGTTCATATCCAAGACCTTTTTAGTTGGTATTAGACTTCAATTTTATGGGTAATAGAACTTTTCCCCAAGCATGATTGAACTTGGTTTTTGGAGGGGGTGTTAGCCTTGGATTTTCGGACAAATTGATCCGTACTCGACGAGCCCCATTTGAATGAGTTTTAGCCTTAGATTTCAAACCTTGTTCATATCCAAGACCTTTTTAGTTGGTATTAGACTTCAATTTTATGGGTAATAGAATTTTCCCCAAGCATGATTGAACTTGGTTTTTGGAGGGGGTGTTAGCCTTGGATTTTCGGACAAATTGATCCGTACTCGACGAGCCCCATTTGAATGAGTTTTAGCCTTAGATTTCAAACCTTGTTCATATCCAAGCCCTTTTTAGTTGGTATTAGACTTCAATTTTATGGGTAATAGACTTTTCCCCCAAGCATGATTGAACTTGGTTTTTGGAGGGGGTGTTAGCCTTGGATTTTCGGACAAATTGATCCGTACTCGACGAGCCCCATTTGAATGAGTTTTAGCCTTAGATTTCAAACCTTGTTCATATCCAAGACCTTTTTAGTTGGTATTAGACTTCAATTTTATGGGTAATAGACTTTTCCCCCAAGCATGATTGAACTTGGTTTTTGGAGGGGGTGTTAGCCTTGGATTTTCGGACAAATTGATCCGTACTCGACGAGCCCCATTTGAATGAGTTTTAGCCTTAGATTTCAAACCTTGTTCATATCCAAGACCTTTTTAGTTGGTATTAGACTTCAATTTTATGGGTAATAGACTTTTCCCCCAAGCTTGATTGAACTTGGTTTTTGGAGGGGGTGTTAGCCTTGGATTTTCGGACAAATTGATCCGTACTCGACGAGCCCCATTTGAATGAGTTTTAGCCTTAGATTTCAAACCTTGTTCATATCCAAGCCCTTTTTAGTTGGTATTAGACTTCAATTTTATGGGTAATAGACTTTTCCCCCAAGCATGATTGAACTTGGTTTTTGGAGGGGGTGTTAGCCTTGGATTTTCGGACAAATTGATCCGTACTCGACGAGCCCCATTTGAATGAGTTTTAGCCTTAGATTTCAAACCTTGTTCATATCCAAGACCTTTTTAGTTGGTATTAGACTTCAATTTTATGGGTAATAGACTTTTCCCCAAGCTTGATTGAACTTGGTTTTTGGAGGGGGTGTTAGCCTTGGATTTTCGGACAAATTGATCCGTACTCGACGAGCCCCATTTGAATGAGTTTTAGCCTTAGATTTCAAACCTTGTTCATATCCAAGACCTTTTTAGTTGGTATTAGACTTCAATTTTATGGGTAATAGAATTTTCCCCAAGCATGATTGAACTTGGTTTTTGGAGGGGGTGTTAGCCTTGGATTTTCGGACAAATTGATCCGTACTCGACGAGCCCCATTTGAATGAGTTTTAGCCTTAGATTTCAAACCTTGTTCATATCCAAGACCTTTTTAGTTGGTATTAGACTTCAATTTTATGGGTAATAGAATTTCCCCCAAGCATGATTGAACTTGGTTTTTGGAGGGGGTGTTAGCCTTGGATTTTCGGACAAATTGATCCGTACTCGACGAGCCCCATTTGAATGAGTTTTAGCCTTAGATTTCAAACCTTGTTCATATCCAAGCCCTTTTTAGTTGGTATTAGACTTCAATTTTATGGGTAATAGACTTTTCCCCAAGCATGATTGAACTTGGTTTTTGGAGGGGGTGTTAGCCTTGGATTTTCGGACAAATTGATCCGTACTCGACGAGCCCCATTTGAATGAGTTTTAGCCTTAGATTTCAAACCTTGTTCATATCCAAGACCTTTTTAGTTGGTATTAGACTTCAATTTTATGGGTAATAGACTTTTCCCCCAAGCATGATTGAACTTGGTTTTTGGAGGGGGTGTTAGCCTTGGATTTTCGGACAAATTGATCCGTACTCGACGAGCCCCATTTGAATGAGTTTTAGCCTTAGATTTCAAACCTTGTTCATATCCAAGACCTTTTTAGTTGGTATTAGACTTCAATTTTATGGGTAATAGACTTTTCCCCCAAGCTTGATTGAACTTGGTTTTTGGAGGGGGTGTTAGCCTTGGATTTTCGGACAAATTGATCCGTACTCGACGAGCCCCATTTGAATGAGTTTTAGCCTTAGATTTCAAACCTTGTTCATATCCAAGCCCTTTTTAGTTGGTATTAGACTTCAATTTTATGGGTAATAGACTTTTCCCCCAAGCATGATTGAACTTGGTTTTTGGAGGGGGTGTTAGCCTTGGATTTTCGGACAAATTGATCCGTACTCGACGAGCCCCATTTGAATGAGTTTTAGCCTTAGATTTCAAACCTTGTTCATATCCAAGACCTTTTTAGTTGGTATTAGACTTCAATTTTATGGGTAATAGACTTTTCCCCCAAGCTTGATTGAACTTGGTTTTTGGAGGGGGTGTTAGCCTTGGATTTTCGGACAAATTGATCCGTACTCGACGAGCCCCATTTGAATGAGTTTTAGCCTTAGATTTCAAACCTTGTTCATATCCAAGACCTTTTTAGTTGGTATTAGACTTCAATTTTATGGGTAATAGAATTTTCCCCAAGCATGATTGAACTTGGTTTTTGGAGGGGGTGTTAGCCTTGGATTTTCGGACAAATTGATCCGTACTCGACGAGCCCCATTTGAATGAGTTTTAGCCTTAGATTTCAAACCTTGTTCATATCCAAGACCTTTTTAGTTGGTATTAGACTTCAATTTTATGGGTAATAGACTTTTCCCCCAAGCATGATTGAACTTGGTTTTTGGAGGGGGTGTTAGCCTTGGATTTTCGGACAAATTGATCCGTACTCGACGAGCCCCATTTGAATGAGTTTTAGCCTTAGATTTCAAACCTTGTTCATATCCAAGCCCTTTTTAGTTGGTATTAGACTTCAATTTTATGGGTAATAGACTTTTCCCCCAAGCATGATTGAACTTGGTTTTTGGAGGGGGTGTTAGCCTTGGATTTTCGGACAAATTGATCCGTACTCGACGAGCCCCATTTGAATGAGTTTTAGCCTTAGATTTCAAACCTTGTTCATATCCAAGACCTTTTTAGTTGGTATTAGACTTCAATTTTATGGGTAATAGACTTTTCCCCCAAGCTTGATTGAACTTGGTTTTTGCAGGGGGTGTTAGCCTTGGATTTTCGGACAAATTGATCCGTACTCGACGAGCCCCATTTGAATGAGTTTTAGCCTTAGATTTCAAACCTTGTTCATATCCAAGACCTTTTTAGTTGGTATTAGACTTCAATTTTATGGGTAATAGACTTTTCCCCCAAGCTTGATTGAACTTGGTTTTTGGAGGGGGTGTTAGCCTTGGATTTTCGGACAAATTGATCCGTACTCGACGAGCCCCATTTGAATGAGTTTTAGCCTTAGATTTCAAACCTTGTTCATATCCAAGCCCTTTTTAGTTGGTATTAGACTTCAATTTTATGGGTAATAGACTTTTCCCCCAAGCATGATTGAACTTGGTTTTTGGAGGGGGTGTTAGCCTTGGATTTTCGGACAAATTGATCCGTACTCGACGAGCCCCATTTGAATGAGTTTTAGCCTTAGATTTCAAACCTTGTTCATATCCAAGACCTTTTTAGTTGGTATTAGACTTCAATTTTATGGGTAATAGACTTTTCCCCCAAGCTTGATTGAACTTGGTTTTTGGAGGGGGTGTTAGCCTTGGATTTTCGGACAAATTGATCCGTACTCGACGAGCCCCATTTGAATGAGTTTTAGCCTTAGATTTCAAACCTTGTTCATATCCAAGACCTTTTTAGTTGGTATTAGACTTCAATTTTATGGGTAATAGAATTTTCCCCAAGCATGATTGAACTTGGTTTTTGGAGGGGGTGTTAGCCTTGGATTTTCGGACAAATTGATCCGTACTCGACGAGCCCCATTTGAATGAGTTTTAGCCTTAGATTTCAAACCTTGTTCATATCCAAGACCTTTTTAGTTGGTATTAGACTTCAATTTTATGGGTAATAGAATTTTCCCCCAAGCATGATTGAACTTGGTTTTTGGAGGGGGTGTTAGCCTTGGATTTTCGGACAAATTGATCCGTACTCGACGAGCCCCATTTGAATGAGTTTTAGCCTTAGATTTCAAACCTTGTTCATATCCAAGCCCTTTTTAGTTGGTATTAGACTTCAATTTTATGGGTAATAGACTTTTCCCCCAAGCATGATTGAACTTGGTTTTTGGAGGGGGTGTTAGCCTTGGATTTTCGGACAAATTGATCCGTACTCGACGAGCCCCATTTGAATGAGTTTTAGCCTTAGATTTCAAACCTTGTTCATATCCAAGACCTTTTTAGTTGGTATTAGACTTCAATTTTATGGGTAATAGACTTTTCCCCCAAGCATGATTGAACTTGGTTTTTGCAGGGGGTGTTAGCCTTGGATTTTCGGACAAATTGATCCGTACTCGACGAGCCCCATTTGAATGAGTTTTAGCCTTAGATTTCAAACCTTGTTCATATCCAAGACCTTTTTAGTTGGTATTAGACTTCAATTTTATGGGTAATAGACTTTTCCCCCAAGCTTGATTGAACTTGGTTTTTGGAGGGGGTGTTAGCCTTGGATTTTCGGACAAATTGATCCGTACTCGACGAGCCCCATTTGAATGAGTTTTAGCCTTAGATTTCAAACCTTGTTCATATCCAAGCCCTTTTTAGTTGGTATTGACTTCAATTTTATGGGTAATAGACTTTTCCCCCAAGCATGATTGAACTTGGTTTTTGGAGGGGGTGTTAGCCTTGGATTTTCGGACAAATTGATCCGTACTCGACGAGCCCCATTTGAATGAGTTTTAGCCTTAGATTTCAAACCTTGTTCATATCCAAGACCTTTTTAGTTGGTATTAGACTTCAATTTTATGGGTAATAGACTTTTCCCCCAAGCATGATTGAACTTGGTTTTTGGAGGGGGTGTTAGCCTTGGATTTTCGGACAAATTGATCCGTACTCGACGAGCCCCATTTGAATGAGTTTTAGCCTTAGATTTCAAACCTTGTTCATATCCAAGACCTTTTTAGTTGGTATTAGACTTCAATTTTATGGGTAATAGAATTTTCCCCAAGCATGATTGAACTTGGTTTTTGGAGGGGGTGTTAGCCTTGGATTTTCGGACAAATTGATCCGTACTCGACGAGCCCCATTTGAATGAGTTTTAGCCTTAGATTTCAAACCTTGTTCATATCCAAGTCCTTTTTAGTTGGTATTAGACTTCAATTTTATGGGTAATAGAATTCTCCCCAAGCATGATTGAACTTGGTTTTTGGAGGGGGTGTTAGCCTTGGATTTTCGGACAAATTGATCCGTACTCGACGAGCCCCATTTGAATGAGTTTTAGCCTTAGATTTCAAACCTTGTTCATATCCAAGCCCTTTTTAGTTGGTATTAGACTTCAATTTTATGGGTAATAGACTTTTCCCCAAGCTTGATTGAACTTGGTTTTTGCAGGGGGTGTTAGCCTTGGATTTTCGGACAAATTGATCCGTACTCGACGAGCCCCATTTGAATGAGTTTTAGCCTTAGATTTCAAACCTTGTTCATATCCAAGACCTTTTTAGTTGGTATTAGACTTCAATTTTATGGGTAATAGACTTTTCCCCCAAGCATGATTGAACTTGGTTTTTGCAGGGGGTGTTAGCCTTGGATTTTCGGACAAATTGATCCGTACTCGACGAGCCCCATATGAATGAGTTTTAGCCTTAGATTTCAAACCTTGTTCATATCCAAGACCTTTTTAGTTGGTATTAGACTTCAATTTTATGGGTAATAGACTTTTCCCCCAAGCTTGATTGAACTTGGTTTTTGGAGGGGGTGTTAGCCTTGGATTTTCGGACAAATTGATCCGTACTCGACGAGCCCCATTTGAATGAGTTTTAGCCTTAGATTTCAAACCTTGTTCATATCCAAGCCCTTTTTAGTTGGTATTTGACGTCAATTTTATGGGTAATAGACTTTTCCCCCAAGCATGATTGAACTTGGTTTTTGGAGGGGGTGTTAGCCTTGGATTTTCGGACAAATTGATCCGTACTCGACGAGCCCCATTTGAATGAGTTTTAGCCTTAGATTTCAAACCTTGTTCATATCCAAGACCTTTTTAGTTGGTATTAGACTTCAATTTTATGGGTAATAGACTTTTCCCCCAAGCTTGATTGAACTTGGTTTTTGGAGGGGGTGTTAGCCTTGGATTTTCGGACAAATTGATCCGTACTCGACGAGCCCCATTTGAATGAGTTTTAGCCTTAGATTTCAAACCTTGTTCATATCCAAGACCTTTTTAGTTGGTATTAGACTTCAATTTTATGGGTAATAGAATTTTCCCCAAGCATGATTGAACTTGGTTTTTGGAGGGGGTGTTAGCCTTGGATTTTCGGACAAATTGATCCGTACTCGACGAGCCCCATTTGAATGAGTTTTAGCCTTAGATTTCAAACCTTGTTCATATCCAAGACCTTTTTAGTTGGTATTAGACTTCAATTTTATGGGTAATAGACTTTTCCCCCAAGCTTGATTGAACTTGGTTTTTGGAGGGGGTGTTAGCCTTGGATTTTCGGACAAATTGATCCGTACTCGACGAGCCCCATTTGAATGAGTTTTAGCCTTAGATTTCAAACCTTGTTCATATCCAAGACCTTTTTAGTTGGTATTAGACTTCAATTTTATGGGTAATAGACTTTTCCCCCAAGCTTGATTGAACTTGGTTTTTGCAGGGGGTGTTAGCCTTGGATTTTCGGACAAATTGATCCGTACTCGACGAGCCCCATTTGAATGAGTTTTAGCCTTAGATTTCAAACCTTGTTCATATCCAAGACCTTTTTAGTTGGTATTAGACTTCAATTTTATGGGTAATAGACTTTTCCCCCAAGCATGATTGAACTTGGTTTTTGCAGGGGGTGTTAGCCTTGGATTTTCGGACAAATTGATCCGTACTCGACGAGCCCCATTTGAATGAGTTTTAGCCTTAGATTTCAAACCTTGTTCATATCCAAGACCTTTTTAGTTGGTATTAGACTTCAATTTTATGGGTAATAGACTTTTCCCCCAAGCTTGATTGAACTTGGTTTTTGGAGGGGGTGTTAGCCTTGGATTTTCGGACAAATTGATCCGTACTCGACGAGCCCCATTTGAATGAGTTTTAGCCTTAGATTTCAAACCTTGTTCATATCCAAGCCCTTTTTAGTTGGTATTAGACTTCAATTTTATGGGTAATAGACTTTTCCCCCAAGCATGATTGAA
>CM045913.1:12361932-12381764 GCA_025169955.1 Salix arbutifolia
AAGACCTTTTTAGTTGGTATTAGACTTCAATTTTATGGGTAATAGACTTTTCCCCCAAGCATGATTGAACTTGGTTTTTGGAGGGGGTGTTAGCCTTGGATTTTCGGACAAATTGATCCGTACTCGACGAGCCCCATTTGAATGAGTTTTAGCCTTAGATTTCAAACCTTGTTCATATCCAAGACCTTTTTAGTTGGTATTAGACTTCAATTTTATGGGTAATAGACTTTTCCCCCAAGCATGATTGAACTTGGTTTTTGGAGGGGGTGTTAGCCTTGGATTTTCGGACAAATTGATCCGTCACTCGACGAGCCCCATTTGAATGAGTTTAGCCTTAGATTTCAAACCTTGTTCATATCCAAGACCTTTTTAGTTGGTATTAGACTTCAATTTTATGGGTAATAGACTTTTCCCCCAAGCATGATTGATCTTGGTTTTTGGAGGGGGTGTTAGCCTTGGATTTTCGGACAAATTGATCCGTACTCGACGAGCCCCATTTGAATGAGTTTTAGCCTTAGATTTCAAACCTTGTTCATATCCAAGACCTTTTTAGTTGGTATTAGACTTCAATTTTATGGGTAATAGACTTTTCCCCCAAGCATGATTGAACTTGGTTTTTGGAGGGGGTGTTAGCCTTGGATTTTCGGACAAATTGATCCGTACTCGACGAGCCCCATTTGAATGAGTTTTAGCCTTAGATTTCAAACCTTGTTCATATACAAGACCTTTTTAGTTGGTATTAGACTTCAATTTTATGGGTAATAGACTTTTCCCCCAAGCATGATTGAACTTGGTTTTTGGAGGGGGTGTTAGCCTTGGATTTTCGGAGAAATTGATCCTCACTCGACGAGCACCATTTGAATGAGTTTTAGCCTTAGATTTCAAACCTTGTTCATATACAAGACCTTTTTAGTTGGTATTAGACTTCAATTTTATGGGTAATAGACTTTTCCCCCAAGCATGATTGAACTTGGTTTTTGGAGGGGGTGTTAGCCTTGGATTTTCGGACAAATTGATCCTCACTCGACGAGCCCCATTTGAATGAGTTTTAGCCTTAGATTTCAAACCTTGTTCATATCCAAGACCTTTTTAGTTGGTATTAGACTTCAATTTTATGGGTAATAGACTTTTCCCCCAAGCATGATTGAACTTGGTTTTTGGAGGGGGTGTTAGCCTTGGATTTTCGGAGAAATTGATCCGTACTCGACGAGCCCCATTTGAATGAGTTTTAGCCTTAGATTTCAAACCTTGTTCATATCCAAGACCTTTTTAGTTGGTATTAGACTTCAATTTTATGGGTAATAGACTTTTCCCCCAAGCATGATTGAACTTGGTTTTTGGAGGGGGTGTTAGCCTTGGATTTTCGGACAAATTGATCCGTCACTCGACGAGCCCCATTTGAATGAGTTTTAGCCTTAGATTTCAAACCTTGTTCATATCCAAGACCTTTTTAGTTGGTATTAGACTTCAATTTTATGGGTAATAGACTTTTCCCCCAAGCATGATTGAACTTGGTTTTTGGAGGGGGTGTTAGCCTTGGATTTTCGGACAAATTGATCCGTACTCGACGAGCCCCATTTGAATGAGTTTTAGCCTTAGATTTCAAACCTTGTTCATATCCAAGACCTTTTTAGTTGGTATTAGACTTCAATTTTATGGGTAATAGACTTTTCCCCCAAGCATGATTGAACTTGGTTTTTGGAGGGGGTGTTAGCCTTGGATTTTCGGACAAATTGATCCGTACTCGACGAGCCCCATTTGAATGAGTTTTAGCCTTAGATTTCAAACCTTGTTCATATCCAAGACCTTTTTAGTTGGTATTAGACTTCAATTTTATGGGTAATAGACTTTTCCCCCAAGCATGATTGAACTTGGTTTTTGGAGGGGGTGTTAGCCTTGGATTTTCGGACAAATTGATCCGTACTCGACGAGCCCCATTTGAATGAGTTTTAGCCTTAGATTTCAAACCTTGTTCATATCCAAGACCTTTTTAGTTGGTATTAGACTTCAATTTTATGGGTAATAGACTTTTCCCCCAAGCATGATTGAACTTGGTTTTTGGAGGGGGTGTTAGCCTTGGATTTTCGGACAAATTGATCCGTACTCGACGAGCACCATTTGAATGAGTTTTAGCCTTAGATTTCAAACCTTGTTCATATCCAAGACCTTTTTAGTTGGTATTAGACTTCAATTTTATGGGTAATAGACTTTTCCCCCAAGCATGATTGAACTTGGTTTTTGGAGGGGGTGTTAGCCTTGGATTTTCGGACAAATTGATCCGTACTCGACGAGCACCATTTGAATGAGTTTTAGCCTTAGATTTCAAACCTTGTTCATATACAAGACCTTTTTAGTTGGTATTAGACTTCAATTTTATGGGTAATAGACTTTTCCCCCAAGCATGATTGAACTTGGTTTTTGGAGGGGGTGTTAGCCTTGGATTTTCGGACAAATTGATCCTCACTCGACGAGCCCCATTTGAATGAGTTTTAGCCTTAGATTTCAAACCTTGTTCATATCCAAGACCTTTTTAGTTGGTATTAGACTTCAATTTTATGGGTAATAGACTTTTCCCCCAAGCATGATTGAACTTGGTTTTTGGAGGGGGTGTTAGCCTTGGATTTTCGGACAAATTGATCCGTACTCGACGAGCCCCATTTGAATGAGTTTTAGCCTTAGATTTCAAACCTTGTTCATATCCAAGACCTTTTTAGTTGGTATTAGACTTCAATTTTATGGGTAATAGACTTTTCCCCCAAGCATGATTGAACTTGGTTTTTGGAGGGGGTGTTAGCCTTGGATTTTCGGACAAATTGATCCGTACTCGACGAGCCCCATTTGAATGAGTTTTAGCCTTAGATTTCAAACCTTGTTCATATCCAAGACCTTTTTAGTTGGTATTAGACTTCAATTTTATGGGTAATAGACTTTTCCCCCAAGCATGATTGAACTTGGTTTTTGGAGGGGGTGTTAGCCTTGGATTTTCGGACAAATTGATCCGTACTCGACGAGCCCCATTTGAATGAGTTTTAGCCTTAGATTTCAAACCTTGTTCATATCCAAGACCTTTTTAGTTGGTATTAGACTTCAATTTTATGGGTAATAGACTTTTCCCCCAAGCATGATTGAACTTGGTTTTTGGAGGGGGTGTTAGCCTTGGATTTTCGGACAAATTGATCCGTACTCGACGAGCCCCATTTGAATGAGTTTTAGCCTTAGATTTCAAACCTTGTTCATATCCAAGACCTTTTTAGTTGGTATTAGACTTCAATTTTATGGGTAATAGACTTTTCCCCCAAGCATGATTGAACTTGGTTTTTGGAGGGGGTGTTAGCCTTGGATTTTCGGACAAATTGATCCGTACTCGACGAGCCCCATTTGAATGAGTTTTAGCCTTAGATTTCAAACCTTGTTCATATCCAAGACCTTTTTAGTTGGTATTAGACTTCAATTTTATGGGTAATAGACTTTTCCCCCAAGCATGATTGAACTTGGTTTTTGGAGGGGGTGTTAGCCTTGGATTTTCGGACAAATTGATCCGTACTCGACGAGCCCCATTTGAATGAGTTTTAGCCTTAGATTTCAAACCTTGTTCATATCCAAGACCTTTTTAGTTGGTATTAGACTTCAATTTTATGGGTAATAGACTTTTCCCCCAAGCATGATTGAACTTGGTTTTTGGAGGGGGTGTTAGCCTTGGATTTTCGGACAAATTGATCCGTCACTCGACGAGCCCCATTTGAATGAGTTTTAGCCTTAGATTTCAAACCTTGTTCATATCCAAGACCTTTTTAGTTGGTATTAGACTTCAATTTTATGGGTAATAGACTTTTCCCCCAAGCATGATTGAACTTGGTTTTTGGAGGGGGTGTTAGCCTTGGATTTTCGGACAAATTGATCCGTACTCGACGAGCCCCATTTGAATGAGTTTTAGCCTTAGATTTCAAACCTTGTTCATATCCAAGACCTTTTTAGTTGGTATTAGACTTCAATTTTATGGGTAATAGACTTTTCCCCCAAGCATGATTGAACTTGGTTTTTGGAGGGGGTGTTAGCCTTGGATTTTCGGACAAATTGATCCGTACTCGACGAGCCCCATTTGAATGAGTTTTAGCCTTAGATTTCAAACCTTGTTCATATCCAAGACCTTTTTAGTTGGTATTAGACTTCAATTTTATGGGTAATAGACTTTTCCCCCAAGCATGATTGAACTTGGTTTTTGGAGGGGGTGTTAGCCTTGGATTTTCGGACAAATTGATCCTCACTCGACGAGCCCCATTTGAATGAGTTTTAGCCTTAGATTTCAAACCTTGTTCATATCCAAGACCTTTTTAGTTGGTATTAGACTTCAATTTTATGGGTAATAGACTTTTCCCCCAAGCATGATTGAACTTGGTTTTTGGAGGGGGTGTTAGCCTTGGATTTTCGGACAAATTGATCCGTCACTCGACGAGCCCCATTTGAATGAGTTTTAGCCTTAGATTTCAAACCTTGTTCATATCCAAGACCTTTTTAGTTGGTATTAGACTTCAATTTTATGGGTAATAGACTTTTCCCCCAAGCATGATTGAACTTGGTTTTTGGAGGGGGTGTTAGCCTTGGATTTTCGGACAAATTGATCCGTACTCGACGAGCCCCATTTGAATGAGTTTTAGCCTTAGATTTCAAACCTTGTTCATATCCAAGACCTTTTTAGTTGGTATTAGACTTCAATTTTATGGGTAATAGACTTTTCCCCCAAGCATGATTGAACTTGGTTTTTGGAGGGGGTGTTAGCCTTGGATTTTCGGACAAATTGATCCGTACTCGACGAGCCCCATTTGAATGAGTTTTAGCCTTAGATTTCAAACCTTGTTCATATCCAAGACCTTTTTAGTTGGTATTAGACTTCAATTTTATGGGTAATAGACTTTTCCCCCAAGCATGATTGAACTTGGTTTTTGGAGGGGGTGTTAGCCTTGGATTTTCGGACAAATTGATCCGTACTCGACGAGCCCCATTTGAATGAGTTTTAGCCTTAGATTTCAAACCTTGTTCATATCCAAGACCTTTTTAGTTGGTATTAGACTTCAATTTTATGGGTAATAGACTTTTCCCCCAAGCATGATTGAACTTGGTTTTTGGAGGGGGTGTTAGCCTTGGATTTTCGGACAAATTGATCCGTACTCGACGAGCCCCATTTGAATGAGTTTTAGCCTTAGATTTCAAACCTTGTTCATATCCAAGACCTTTTTAGTTGGTATTAGACTTCAATTTTATGGGTAATAGACTTTTCCCCCAAGCATGATTGAACTTGGTTTTTGGAGGGGGTGTTAGCCTTGGATTTTCGGACAAATTGATCCGTACTCGACGAGCCCCATTTGAATGAGTTTTAGCCTTAGATTTCAAACCTTGTTCATATCCAAGACCTTTTTAGTTGGTATTAGACTTCAATTTTATGGGTAATAGACTTTTCCCCCAAGCATGATTGAACTTGGTTTTTGGAGGGGGTGTTAGCCTTGGATTTTCGGACAAATTGATCCGTACTCGACGAGCCCCATTTGAATGAGTTTTAGCCTTAGATTTCAAACCTTGTTCATATCCAAGACCTTTTTAGTTGGTATTAGACTTCAATTTTATGGGTAATAGACTTTTCCCCCAAGCATGATTGAACTTGGTTTTTGGAGGGGGTGTTAGCCTTGGATTTTCGGACAAATTGATCCGTACTCGACGAGCCCCATTTGAATGAGTTTTAGCCTTAGATTTCAAACCTTGTTCATATCCAAGACCTTTTTAGTTGGTATTAGACTTCAATTTTATGGGTAATAGACTTTTCCCCCAAGCATGATTGAACTTGGTTTTTGGAGGGGGTGTTAGCCTTGGATTTTCGGACAAATTGATCCGTACTCGACGAGCCCCATTTGAATGAGTTTTAGCCTTAGATTTCAAACCTTGTTCATATCCAAGACCTTTTTAGTTGGTATTAGACTTCAATTTTATGGGTAATAGACTTTTCCCCCAAGCATGATTGAACTTGGTTTTTGGAGGGGGTGTTAGCCTTGGATTTTCGGACAAATTGATCCGTACTCGACGAGCCCCATTTGAATGAGTTTTAGCCTTAGATTTCAAACCTTGTTCATATCCAAGACCTTTTTAGTTGGTATTAGACTTCAATTTTATGGGTAATAGACTTTTCCCCCAAGCATGATTGAACTTGGTTTTTGGAGGGGGTGTTAGCCTTGGATTTTCGGACAAATTGATCCGTACTCGACGAGCCCCATTTGAATGAGTTTTAGCCTTAGATTTCAAACCTTGTTCATATCCAAGACCTTTTTAGTTGGTATTAGACTTCAATTTTATGGGTAATAGACTTTTCCCCCAAGCATGATTGAACTTGGTTTTTGGAGGGGGTGTTAGCCTTGGATTTTCGGACAAATTGATCCGTACTCGACGAGCCCCATTTGAATGAGTTTTAGCCTTAGATTTCAAACCTTGTTCATATCCAAGACCTTTTTAGTTGGTATTAGACTTCAATTTTATGGGTAATAGACTTTTCCCCCAAGCATGATTGAACTTGGTTTTTGGAGGGGGTGTTAGCCTTGGATTTTCGGACAAATTGATCCGTACTCGACGAGCCCCATTTGAATGAGTTTTAGCCTTAGATTTCAAACCTTGTTCATATCCAAGACCTTTTTAGTTGGTATTAGACTTCAATTTTATGGGTAATAGACTTTTCCCCCAAGCATGATTGAACTTGGTTTTTGGAGGGGGTGTTAGCCTTGGATTTTCGGACAAATTGATCCGTCACTCGACGAGCCCCATTTGAATGAGTTTTAGCCTTAGATTTCAAACCTTGTTCATATCCAAGACCTTTTTAGTTGGTATTAGACTTCAATTTTATGGGTAATAGACTTTTCCCCCAAGCATGATTGAACTTGGTTTTTGGAGGGGGTGTTAGCCTTGGATTTTCGGACAAATTGATCCGTACTCGACGAGCCCCATTTGAATGAGTTTTAGCCTTAGATTTCAAACCTTGTTCATATCCAAGACCTTTTTAGTTGGTATTAGACTTCAATTTTATGGGTAATAGACTTTTCCCCCAAGCATGATTGAACTTGGTTTTTGGAGGGGGTGTTAGCCTTGGATTTTCGGACAAATTGATCCGTACTCGACGAGCCCCATTTGAATGAGTTTTAGCCTTAGATTTCAAACCTTGTTCATATCCAAGACCTTTTTAGTTGGTATTAGACTTCAATTTTATGGGTAATAGACTTTTCCCCCAAGCATGATTGAACTTGGTTTTTGGAGGGGGTGTTAGCCTTGGATTTTCGGACAAATTGATCCGTACTCGACGAGCCCCATTTGAATGAGTTTTAGCCTTAGATTTCAAACCTTGTTCATATCAAGACCTTTTTAGTTGGTATTAGACTTCAATTTTATGGGTAATAGACTTTTCCCCCAAGCATGATTGAACTTGGTTTTTGGAGGGGGTGTTAGCCTTGGATTTTCGGACAAATTGATCCTCACTCGACGAGCCCCATTTGAATGAGTTTTAGCCTTAGATTTCAAACCTTGTTCATATCCAAGACCTTTTTAGTTGGTATTAGACTTCAATTTTATGGGTAATAGACTTTTCCCCCAAGCATGATTGAACTTGGTTTTTGGAGGGGGTGTTAGCCTTGGATTTTCGGACAAATTGATCCGTACTCGACGAGCCCCATTTGAATGAGTTTTAGCCTTAGATTTCAAACCTTGTTCATATCCAAGACCTTTTTAGTTGGTATTAGACTTCAATTTTATGGGTAATAGACTTTTCCCCCAAGCATGATTGAACTTGGTTTTTGGAGGGGGTGTTAGCCTTGGATTTTCGGACAAATTGATCCGTACTCGACGAGCACCCATTTGAATGAGTTTTAGCCTTAGATTTCAAACCTTGTTCATATCCAAGACCTTTTTAGTTGGTATTAGACTTCAATTTTATGGGTAATAGACTTTTCCCCCAAGCATGATTGAACTTGGTTTTTGGAGGGGGTGTTAGCCTTGGATTTTCGGACAAATTGATCCGTACTCGACGAGCCCCATTTGAATGAGTTTTAGCCTTAGATTTCAAACCTTGTTCATATCCAAGACCTTTTTAGTTGGTATTAGACTTCAATTTTATGGGTAATAGACTTTTCCCCCAAGCATGATTGAACTTGGTTTTTGGAGGGGGTGTTAGCCTTGGATTTTCGGACAAATTGATCCGTACTCGACGAGCCCCATTTGAATGAGTTTTAGCCTTAGATTTCAAACCTTGTTCATATCCAAGACCTTTTTAGTTGGTATTAGACTTCAATTTTATGGGTAATAGACTTTTCCCCCAAGCATGATTGAACTTGGTTTTTGGAGGGGGTGTTAGCCTTGGATTTTCGGACAAATTGATCCGTACTCGACGAGCCCCATTTGAATGAGTTTTAGCCTTAGATTTCAAACCTTGTTCATATCCAAGACCTTTTTAGTTGGTATTAGACTTCAATTTTATGGGTAATAGACTTTTCCCCCAAGCATGATTGAACTTGGTTTTTGGAGGGGGTGTTAGCCTTGGATTTTCGGACAAATTGATCCGTACTCGACGAGCCCATTTGAATGAGTTTTAGCCTTAGATTTCAAACCTTGTTCATATCCAAGACCTTTTTAGTTGGTATTAGACTTCAATTTTATGGGTAATAGACTTTTCCCCCAAGCATGATTGAACTTGGTTTTTGGAGGGGGTGTTAGCCTTGGATTTTCGGACAAATTGATCCGTACTCGACGAGCCCCATTTGAATGAGTTTTAGCCTTAGATTTCAAACCTTGTTCATATCCAAGACCTTTTTAGTTGGTATTAGACTTCAATTTTATGGGTAATAGACTTTTCCCCCAAGCATGATTGAACTTGGTTTTTGGAGGGGGTGTTAGCCTTGGATTTTCGGACAAATTGATCCGTCACTCGACGAGCCCCATTTGAATGAGTTTTAGCCTTAGATTTCAAACCTTGTTCATATACAAGACCTTTTTAGTTGGTATTAGACTTCAATTTTATGGGTAATAGACTTTTCCCCCAAGCATGATTGAACTTGGTTTTTGGAGGGGGTGTTAGCCTTGGATTTTCGGACAAATTGATCCGTCACTCGACGAGCCCCATTTGAATGAGTTTTAGCCTTAGATTTCAAACCTTGTTCATATCCAAGACCTTTTTAGTTGGTATTAGACTTCAATTTTATGGGTAATAGACTTTTCCCCCAAGCATGATTGAACTTGGTTTTTGGAGGGGGTGTTAGCCTTGGATTTTCGGACAAATTGATCCGTACTCGACGAGCCCCATTTGAATGAGTTTTAGCCTTAGATTTCAAACCTTGTTCATATCCAAGACCTTTTTAGTTGGTATTAGACTTCAATTTTATGGGTAATAGACTTTTCCCCCAAGCATGATTGAACTTGGTTTTTGGAGGGGGTGTTAGCCTTGGATTTTCGGACAAATTGATCCGTACTCGACGAGCCCCATTTGAATGAGTTTTAGCCTTAGATTTCAAACCTTGTTCATATCCAAGACCTTTTTAGTTGGTATTAGACTTCAATTTTATGGGTAATAGACTTTTCCCCCAAGCATGATTGAACTTGGTTTTTGGAGGGGGTGTTAGCCTTGGATTTTCGGACAAATTGATCCGTACTCGACGAGCCCCATTTGAATGAGTTTTAGCCTTAGATTTCAAACCTTGTTCATATCCAAGACCTTTTTAGTTGGTATTAGACTTCAATTTTATGGGTAATAGACTTTTCCCCCAAGCATGATTGAACTTGGTTTTTGGAGGGGGTGTTAGCCTTGGATTTTCGGACAAATTGATCCGTACTCGACGAGCCCCATTTGAATGAGTTTTAGCCTTAGATTTCAAACCTTGTTCATATCCAAGACCTTTTTAGTTGGTATTAGACTTCAATTTTATGGGTAATAGACTTTTCCCCCAAGCATGATTGAACTTGGTTTTTGGAGGGGGTGTTAGCCTTGGATTTTCGGACAAATTGATCCGTCACTCGACGAGCCCCATTTGAATGAGTTTTAGCCTTAGATTTCAAACCTTGTTCATATCCAAGACCTTTTTAGTTGGTATTAGACTTCAATTTTATGGGTAATAGACTTTTCCCCCAAGCATGATTGAACTTGGTTTTTGGAGGGGGTGTTAGCCTTGGATTTTCGGACAAATTGATCCGTACTCGACGAGCCCCATTTGAATGAGTTTTAGCCTTAGATTTCAAACCTTGTTCATATCCAAGACCTTTTTAGTTGGTATTAGACTTCAATTTTATGGGTAATAGACTTTTCCCCCAAGCATGATTGAACTTGGTTTTTGGAGGGGGTGTTAGCCTTGGATTTTCGGACAAATTGATCCGTACTCGACGAGCCCCATTTGAATGAGTTTTAGCCTTAGATTTCAAACCTTGTTCATATCCAAGACCTTTTTAGTTGGTATTAGACTTCAATTTTATGGGTAATAGACTTTTCCCCCAAGCATGATTGAACTTGGTTTTTGGAGGGGGTGTTAGCCTTGGATTTTCGGACAAATTGATCCGTACTCGACGAGCCCCATTTGAATGAGTTTTAGCCTTAGATTTCAAACCTTGTTCATATCCAAGACCTTTTTAGTTGGTATTAGACTTCAATTTTATGGGTAATAGACTTTTCCCCCAAGCATGATTGAACTTGGTTTTTGGAGGGGGTGTTAGCCTTGGATTTTCGGACAAATTGATCCGTCACTCGACGAGCCCCATTTGAATGAGTTTTAGCCTTAGATTTCAAACCTTGTTCATATCCAAGACCTTTTTAGTTGGTATTAGACTTCAATTTTATGGGTAATAGACTTTTCCCCCAAGCATGATTGAACTTGGTTTTTGGAGGGGGTGTTAGCCTTGGATTTTCGGACAAATTGATCCGTCACTCGACGAGCCCCATTTGAATGAGTTTTAGCCTTAGATTTCAAACCTTGTTCATATCCAAGACCTTTTTAGTTGGTATTAGACTTCAATTTTATGGGTAATAGACTTTTCCCCCAAGCATGATTGAACTTGGTTTTTGGAGGGGGTGTTAGCCTTGGATTTTCGGACAAATTGATCCGTACTCGACGAGCCCCATTTGAATGAGTTTTAGCCTTAGATTTCAAACCTTGTTCATATCCAAGACCTTTTTAGTTGGTATTAGACTTCAATTTTATGGGTAATAGACTTTTCCCCCAAGCATGATTGAACTTGGTTTTTGGAGGGGGTGTTAGCCTTGGATTTTCGGACAAATTGATCCGTACTCGACGAGCCCCATTTGAATGAGTTTTAGCCTTAGATTTCAAACCTTGTTCATATCCAAGACCTTTTTAGTTGGTATTAGACTTCAATTTTATGGGTAATAGACTTTTCCCCCAAGCATGATTGAACTTGGTTTTTGGAGGGGGTGTTAGCCTTGGATTTTCGGACAAATTGATCCGTACTCGACGAGCCCCATTTGAATGAGTTTTAGCCTTAGATTTCAAACCTTGTTCATATCCAAGACCTTTTTAGTTGGTATTAGACTTCAATTTTATGGGTAATAGACTTTTCCCCCAAGCATGATTGAACTTGGTTTTTGGAGGGGGTGTTAGCCTTGGATTTTCGGACAAATTGATCCGTACTCGACGAGCCCCATTTGAATGAGTTTTAGCCTTAGATTTCAAACCTTGTTCATATCCAAGACCTTTTTAGTTGGTATTAGACTTCAATTTTATGGGTAATAGACTTTTCCCCCAAGCATGATTGAACTTGGTTTTTGGAGGGGGTGTTAGCCTTGGATTTTCGGACAAATTGATCCGTCACTCGACGAGCCCCATTTGAATGAGTTTTAGCCTTAGATTTCAAACCTTGTTCATATCCAAGACCTTTTTAGTTGGTATTAGACTTCAATTTTATGGGTAATAGACTTTTCCCCCAAGCATGATTGAACTTGGTTTTTGGAGGGGGTGTTAGCCTTGGATTTTCGGACAAATTGATCCGTACTCGACGAGCCCATTTGAATGAGTTTTAGCCTTAGATTTCAAACCTTGTTCATATCCAAGACCTTTTTAGTTGGTATTAGACTTCAATTTTATGGGTAATAGACTTTTCCCCCAAGCATGATTGAACTTGGTTTTTGGAGGGGGTGTTAGCCTTGGATTTTCGGACAAATTGATCCGTACTCGACGAGCCCCATTTGAATGAGTTTTAGCCTTAGATTTCAAACCTTGTTCATATCCAAGACCTTTTTAGTTGGTATTAGACTTCAATTTTATGGGTAATAGACTTTTCCCCCAAGCATGATTGAACTTGGTTTTTGGAGGGGGTGTTAGCCTTGGATTTTCGGACAAATTGATCCGTACTCGACGAGCCCCATTTGAATGAGTTTTAGCCTTAGATTTCAAACCTTGTTCATATCCAAGACCTTTTTAGTTGGTATTAGACTTCAATTTTATGGGTAATAGACTTTTCCCCCAAGCATGATTGAACTTGGTTTTTGGAGGGGGTGTTAGCCTTGGATTTTCGGACAAATTGATCCGCACTCGACGAGCCCCATTTGAATGAGTTTTAGCCTTAGATTTCAAACCTTGTTCATATCCAAGACCTTTTTAGTTGGTATTAGACTTCAATTTTATGGGTAATAGACTTTTCCCCCAAGCATGATTGAACTTGGTTTTTGGAGGGGGTGTTAGCCTTGGATTTTCGGACAAATTGATCCGTACTCGACGAGCCCCATTTGAATGAGTTTTAGCCTTAGATTTCAAACCTTGTTCATATCCAAGACCTTTTTAGTTGGTATTAGACTTCAATTTTATGGGTAATAGACTTTTCCCCCAAGCATGATTGAACTTGGTTTTTGGAGGGGGTGTTAGCCTTGGATTTTCGGACAAATTGATCCGTACTCGACGAGCCCCATTTGAATGAGTTTTAGCCTTAGATTTCAAACCTTGTTCATATCCAAGACCTTTTTAGTTGGTATTAGACTTCAATTTTATGGGTAATAGACTTTTCCCCCAAGCATGATTGAACTTGGTTTTTGGAGGGGGTGTTAGCCTTGGATTTTCGGACAAATTGATCCGTACTCGACGAGCCCCATTTGAATGAGTTTTAGCCTTAGATTTCAAACCTTGTTCATATCCAAGACCTTTTTAGTTGGTATTAGACTTCAATTTTATGGGTAATAGACTTTTCCCCCAAGCATGATTGAACTTGGTTTTTGGAGGGGGTGTTAGCCTTGGATTTTCGGACAAATTGATCCGTCACTCGACGAGCCCCATTTGAATGAGTTTTAGCCTTAGATTTCAAACCTTGTTCATATCCAAGACCTTTTTAGTTGGTATTAGACTTCAATTTTATGGGTAATAGACTTTTCCCCCAAGCATGATTGAACTTGGTTTTTGGAGGGGGTGTTAGCCTTGGATTTTCGGACAAATTGATCCGTACTCGACGAGCCCCATTTGAATGAGTTTTAGCCTTAGATTTCAAACCTTGTTCATATCAAGACCTTTTTAGTTGGTATTAGACTTCAATTTTATGGGTAATAGACTTTTCCCCCAAGCATGATTGAACTTGGTTTTTGGAGGGGGTGTTAGCCTTGGATTTTCGGACAAATTGATCCGTACTCGACGAGCACCATTTGAATGAGTTTTAGCCTTAGATTTCAAACCTTGTTCATATCCAAGACCTTTTTAGTTGGTATTAGACTTCAATTTTATGGGTAATAGACTTTTCCCCCAAGCATGATTGAACTTGGTTTTTGGAGGGGGTGTTAGCCTTGGATTTTCGGACAAATTGATCCGTACTCGACGAGCCCCATTTGAATGAGTTTTAGCCTTAGATTTCAAACCTTGTTCATATCCAAGACCTTTTTAGTTGGTATTAGACTTCAATTTTATGGGTAATAGACTTTTCCCCCAAGCATGATTGAACTTGGTTTTTGGAGGGGGTGTTAGCCTTGGATTTTCGGACAAATTGATCCGTCACTCGACGAGCCCCATTTGAATGAGTTTTAGCCTTAGATTTCAAACCTTGTTCATATCCAAGACCTTTTTAGTTGGTATTAGACTTCAATTTTATGGGTAATAGACTTTTCCCCCAAGCATGATTGAACTTGGTTTTTGGAGGGGGTGTTAGCCTTGGATTTTCGGACAAATTGATCCGTCACTCGACGAGCCCCATTTGAATGAGTTTTAGCCTTAGATTTCAAACCTTGTTCATATCAAGACCTTTTTAGTTGGTATTAGACTTCAATTTTATGGGTAATAGACTTTTCCCCCAAGCATGATTGAACTTGGTTTTTGGAGGGGGTGTTAGCCTTGGATTTTCGGACAAATTGATCCGTACTCGACGAGCCCCATTTGAATGAGTTTTAGCCTTAGATTTCAAACCTTGTTCATATCCAAGACCTTTTTAGTTGGTATTAGACTTCAATTTTATGGGTAATAGACTTTTCCCCCAAGCATGATTGAACTTGGTTTTTGGAGGGGGTGTTAGCCTTGGATTTTCGGACAAATTGATCCGTACTCGACGAGCCCCATTTGAATGAGTTTTAGCCTTAGATTTCAAACCTTGTTCATATCCAAGACCTTTTTAGTTGGTATTAGACTTCAATTTTATGGGTAATAGACTTTTCCCCCAAGCATGATTGAACTTGGTTTTTGGAGGGGGTGTTAGCCTTGGATTTTCGGACAAATTGATCCGTACTCGACGAGCCCCATTTGAATGAGTTTTAGCCTTAGATTTCAAACCTTGTTCATATCCAAGACCTTTTTAGTTGGTATTAGACTTCAATTTTATGGGTAATAGACTTTTCCCCCAAGCATGATTGAACTTGGTTTTTGGAGGGGGTGTTAGCCTTGGATTTTCGGACAAATTGATCCGTACTCGACGAGCCCCATTTGAATGAGTTTTAGCCTTAGATTTCAAACCTTGTTCATATCCAAGACCTTTTTAGTTGGTATTAGACTTCAATTTTATGGGTAATAGACTTTTCCCCCAAGCATGATTGAACTTGGTTTTTGGAGGGGGTGTTAGCCTTGGATTTTCGGACAAATTGATCCGTACTCGACGAGCCCCATTTGAATGAGTTTTAGCCTTAGATTTCAAACCTTGTTCATATCCAAGACCTTTTTAGTTGGTATTAGACTTCAATTTTATGGGTAATAGACTTTTCCCCCAAGCATGATTGAACTTGGTTTTTGGAGGGGGTGTTAGCCTTGGATTTTCGGACAAATTGATCCGTACTCGACGAGCCCCATTTGAATGAGTTTTAGCCTTAGATTTCAAACCTTGTTCATATCCAAGACCTTTTTAGTTGGTATTAGACTTCAATTTTATGGGTAATAGACTTTTCCCCCAAGCATGATTGAACTTGGTTTTTGGAGGGGGTGTTAGCCTTGGATTTTCGGACAAATTGATCCGTACTCGACGAGCCCCATTTGAATGAGTTTTAGCCTTAGATTTCAAACCTTGTTCATATCCAAGACCTTTTTAGTTGGTATTAGACTTCAATTTTATGGGTAATAGACTTTTCCCCCAAGCATGATTGAACTTGGTTTTTGGAGGGGGTGTTAGCCTTGGATTTTCGGACAAATTGATCCGTCACTCGACGAGCCCCATTTGAATGAGTTTTAGCCTTAGATTTCAAACCTTGTTCATATCCAAGACCTTTTTAGTTGGTATTAGACTTCAATTTTATGGGTAATAGACTTTTCCCCCAAGCATGATTGAACTTGGTTTTTGGAGGGGGTGTTAGCCTTGGATTTTCGGACAAATTGATCCGTCACTCGACGAGCCCCATTTGAATGAGTTTTAGCCTTAGATTTCAAACCTTGTTCATATCCAAGACCTTTTTAGTTGGTATTAGACTTCAATTTTATGGGTAATAGACTTTTCCCCCAAGCATGATTGAACTTGGTTTTTGGAGGGGGTGTTAGCCTTGGATTTTCGGACAAATTGATCCGTACTCGACGAGCCCCATTTGAATGAGTTTTAGCCTTAGATTTCAAACCTTGTTCATATCAAGACCTTTTTAGTTGGTATTAGACTTCAATTTTATGGGTAATAGACTTTTCCCCCAAGCATGATTGAACTTGGTTTTTGGAGGGGGTGTTAGCCTTGGATTTTCGGACAAATTGATCCGTACTCGACGAGCACCATTTGAATGAGTTTTAGCCTTAGATTTCAAACCTTGTTCATATCCAAGACCTTTTTAGTTGGTATTAGACTTCAATTTTATGGGTAATAGACTTTTCCCCCAAGCATGATTGAACTTGGTTTTTGGAGGGGGTGTTAGCCTTGGATTTTCGGACAAATTGATCCGTACTCGACGAGCCCCATTTGAATGAGTTTTAGCCTTAGATTTCAAACCTTGTTCATATCCAAGACCTTTTTAGTTGGTATTAGACTTCAATTTTATGGGTAATAGACTTTTCCCCCAAGCATGATTGAACTTGGTTTTTGGAGGGGGTGTTAGCCTTGGATTTTCGGACAAATTGATCCGTACTCGACGAGCCCCATTTGAATGAGTTTTAGCCTTAGATTTCAAACCTTGTTCATATCCAAGACCTTTTTAGTTGGTATTAGACTTCAATTTTATGGGTAATAGACTTTTCCCCCAAGCATGATTGAACTTGGTTTTTGGAGGGGGTGTTAGCCTTGGATTTTCGGACAAATTGATCCTCACTCGACGAGCCCATTTGAATGAGTTTTAGCCTTAGATTTCAAACCTTGTTCATATACAAGACCTTTTTAGTTGGTATTAGACTTCAATTTTATGGGTAATAGACTTTTCCCCCAAGCATGATTGAACTTGGTTTTTGGAGGGGGTGTTAGCCTTGGATTTTCGGACAAATTGATCCGTCACTCGACGAGCCCCATTTGAATGAGTTTTAGCCTTAGATTTCAAACCTTGTTCATATCCAAGACCTTTTTAGTTGGTATTAGACTTCAATTTTATGGGTAATAGACTTTTCCCCCAAGCATGATTGAACTTGGTTTTTGGAGGGGGTGTTAGCCTTGGATTTTCGGACAAATTGATCCGTACTCGACGAGCCCCATTTGAATGAGTTTTAGCCTTAGATTTCAAACCTTGTTCATATCCAAGACCTTTTTAGTTGGTATTAGACTTCAATTTTATGGGTAATAGACTTTTCCCCCAAGCATGATTGAACTTGGTTTTTGGAGGGGGTGTTAGCCTTGGATTTTCGGACAAATTGATCCGTACTCGACGAGCCCCATTTGAATGAGTTTTAGCCTTAGATTTCAAACCTTGTTCATATCCAAGACCTTTTTAGTTGGTATTAGACTTCAATTTTATGGGTAATAGACTTTTCCCCCAAGCATGATTGAACTTGGTTTTTGGAGGGGGTGTTAGCCTTGGATTTTCGGACAAATTGATCCGTCACTCGACGAGCCCCATTTGAATGAGTTTTAGCCTTAGATTTCAAACCTTGTTCATATCCAAGACCTTTTTAGTTGGTATTAGACTTCAATTTTATGGGTAATAGACTTTTCCCCCAAGCATGATTGAACTTGGTTTTTGGAGGGGGTGTTAGCCTTGGATTTTCGGACAAATTGATCCGTACTCGACGAGCCCCATTTGAATGAGTTTTAGCCTTAGATTTCAAACCTTGTTCATATCCAAGACCTTTTTAGTTGGTATTAGACTTCAATTTTATGGGTAATAGACTTTTCCCCCAAGCATGATTGAACTTGGTTTTTGGAGGGGGTGTTAGCCTTGGATTTTCGGACAAATTGATCCGTACTCGACGAGCCCCATTTGAATGAGTTTTAGCCTTAGATTTCAAACCTTGTTCATATCCAAGACCTTTTTAGTTGGTATTAGACTTCAATTTTATGGGTAATAGACTTTTCCCCCAAGCATGATTGAACTTGGTTTTTGGAGGGGGTGTTAGCCTTGGATTTTCGGACAAATTGATCCGTACTCGACGAGCCCCATTTGAATGAGTTTTAGCCTTAGATTTCAAACCTTGTTCATATCAAGACCTTTTTAGTTGGTATTAGACTTCAATTTTATGGGTAATAGACTTTTCCCCCAAGCATGATTGAACTTGGTTTTTGGAGGGGGTGTTAGCCTTGGATTTTCGGACAAATTGATCCGTACTCGACGAGCCCCATTTGAATGAGTTTTAGCCTTAGATTTCAAACCTTGTTCATATCCAAGACCTTTTTAGTTGGTATTAGACTTCAATTTTATGGGTAATAGACTTTTCCCCCAAGCATGATTGAACTTGGTTTTTGGAGGGGGTGTTAGCCTTGGATTTTCGGACAAATTGATCCGTACTCGACGAGCCCCATTTGAATGAGTTTTAGCCTTAGATTTCAAACCTTGTTCATATCCAAGACCTTTTTAGTTGGTATTAGACTTCAATTTTATGGGTAATAGACTTTTCCCCCAAGCATGATTGAACTTGGTTTTTGGAGGGGGTGTTAGCCTTGGATTTTCGGACAAATTGATCCGTACTCGACGAGCACCATTTGAATGAGTTTTAGCCTTAGATTTCAAACCTTGTTCATATCAAGACCTTTTTAGTTGGTATTAGACTTCAATTTTATGGGTAATAGACTTTTCCCCCAAGCATGATTGAACTTGGTTTTTGGAGGGGGTGTTAGCCTTGGATTTTCGGACAAATTGATCCGTACTCGACGAGCCCCATTTGAATGAGTTTTAGCCTTAGATTTCAAACCTTGTTCATATCCAAGACCTTTTTAGTTGGTATTAGACTTCAATTTTATGGGTAATAGACTTTTCCCCCAAGCATGATTGAACTTGGTTTTTGGAGGGGGTGTTAGCCTTGGATTTTCGGACAAATTGATCCGTCACTCGACGAGCCCCATTTGAATGAGTTTTAGCCTTAGATTTCAAACCTTGTTCATATCCAAGACCTTTTTAGTTGGTATTAGACTTCAATTTTATGGGTAATAGACTTTTCCCCCAAGCATGATTGAACTTGGTTTTTGGAGGGGGTGTTAGCCTTGGATTTTCGGACAAATTGATCCTCACTCGACGAGCCCCATTTGAATGAGTTTTAGCCTTAGATTTCAAACCTTGTTCATATCCAAGACCTTTTTAGTTGGTATTAGACTTCAATTTTATGGGTAATAGACTTTTCCCCCAAGCATGATTGAACTTGGTTTTTGGAGGGGGTGTTAGCCTTGGATTTTCGGACAAATTGATCCGTACTCGACGAGCCCCATTTGAATGAGTTTTAGCCTTAGATTTCAAACCTTGTTCATATCCAAGACCTTTTTAGTTGGTATTAGACTTCAATTTTATGGGTAATAGACTTTTCCCCCAAGCATGATTGAACTTGGTTTTTGGAGGGGGTGTTAGCCTTGGATTTTCGGACAAATTGATCCGTACTCGACGAGCCCCATTTGAATGAGTTTTAGCCTTAGATTTCAAACCTTGTTCATATCCAAGACCTTTTTAGTTGGTATTAGACTTCAATTTTATGGGTAATAGACTTTTCCCCCAAGCATGATTGAACTTGGTTTTTGGAGGGGGTGTTAGCCTTGGATTTTCGGACAAATTGATCCGTCACTCGACGAGCACCCATTTGAATGAGTTTTAGCCTTAGATTTCAAACCTTGTTCATATCCAAGACCTTTTTAGTTGGTATTAGACTTCAATTTTATGGGTAATAGACTTTTCCCCCAAGCATGATTGAACTTGGTTTTTGGAGGGGGTGTTAGCCTTGGATTTTCGGACAAATTGATCCGTACTCGACGAGCCCCATTTGAATGAGTTTTAGCCTTAGATTTCAAACCTTGTTCATATCCAAGACCTTTTTAGTTGGTAT
>CM045913.1:12381864-12409680 GCA_025169955.1 Salix arbutifolia
CGACTTTTCCCCCAAGCATTATTGAACTTGGTTTTTGGAGGGGGTGTTAGCCTTGGATTTTCGGACAAATTGATCCTGACTCGACGAGCCCCATTTGAATGAGTATTAGCCTTGATTTCAAACCTTGTTCATATCCAAGCCCTTTTTAGTTGGTATTAGACTTCAATTTTATGGGTAATCGACTTTTCCCCCAAGCATGATTGAACTTGGTTTTTGGAGGGGGTGTTAGCCTTGGATTTTCGGACAAATTGATCCTGACTCGACGAGCCCCATTTGAATGAGTATTAGCCTTAGATTTCAAACCTTGTTCATATCCAAGCCCTTTTTAGTTGGTATTAGACTTCAATTTTATGGGTAATCGACTTTTCCCCCAAGCATGATTGAACTTGGTTTTTGGAGGGGGTGTTAGCCTTGGATTTTCGGACAAATTGATCCTGACTCGACGAGCCCCATTTAAATGAGTATTAGCCTTAGATTTATAACCTTGTTCATATCCAAGCCCTTTTTAGTTGGTATTAGACTTCAATTTATGGGTATTCGACTTTTCCCCCAAGCATGATTGAACTTGGTTTTTGGAGGGGGTGTTAGCCTTGGATTTTCGGACAATTGATCCTGACTCGACGAGCCCTATTTGAATGAGTATTAGCCTTGATTTCAAACCTTGTTCATATCCAAGCCCTTTTTAGTTGGTATTAGACTTCAATTTTACGGGTAATCGACTTTTCCCCCAAGCATGATTGAACTTGGTTTTTGGAGGGGGTGTTAGCCTTGGATTTTCGGACAAATTGATCCTGACTCGACGAGCCCCATTTGAATGAGTATTAGCCTTAGATTTCAAACCTTGTTCATATCCAAGCCCTTTTTAGTTGGTATTAGACTTCAATTTTACGGGTAATCGACTTTTCCCCCAAGCATGATTGAACTTGGTTTTTGGAGGGGGTGTTAGCCTTGGATTTTCGGACAAATTGATCCTGACTCGACGAGCCCCATTTGAATGAGTATTAGCCTTATATTTCAAACCTTGTTCATATCCAAGCCCTTTTTAGTTGGTATTAGACTTCAATTTTATGGGTAATCGACTTTTCCCCCAAGCATGATTGAACTTGGTTTTTGGAGGGGGTGTTAGCCTTGGATTTTCGTACATATTGATCCTGACTCGACGAGCCCCATTTCAATGAGTATTAGCCTTAGATTTATAACCTTGTTCATATCCAAGCCCTTTTTAGTTGGTATTAGACTTCAATTTTATGGGTAATCGACTTTTCCCCCAAGCATGATTGAACTTGGTTTTTGGAGGGGGTGTTAGCCTTGGATTTTCGGACAAATTGATCCTGACTCGACGAGCCCCATTTAAATGAGTATTAGCCTTAGATTTATAACCTTGTTCATATCCAAGCCCTTTTTAGTTGGTATTAGACTTCAATTTATGGGTATTCGACTTTTCCCCCAAGCATGATTGAACTTGGTTTTTGGAGGGGGTGTTAGCCTTGGATTTTCGGACAATTAGATCCTGACTCGACGAGCCCTATTTGAATGAGTATTAGCCTTGATTTCAAACCTTGTTCATATCCAAGCCCTTTTTAGTTGGTATTAGACTTCAATTTTACGGGTAATCGACTTTTCCCCCAAGCATGATTGAACTTGGTTTTTGGAGTGGGTGTTAGCCTTGGATTTTCGGACAAATTGATCCTGACTCGACGAGCCCCATTTAATGAGTATTAGCCTTGATTTCAAACCTTGTTCATATCCAAGCCCTTTTTAGTTGGTATTAGACTTCAATTTTATGGGTAATCGACTTTTCCCCCAAGCATGATTGAACTTGGTTTTTGGAGGGGGTGTTAGCCTTGGATTTTCGGACAAATTGATCCTGACTCGACGAGCCCCATTTGAATGAGTATTAGCCTTGATTTCAAACCTTGTTCATATCCAAGCCCTTTTTAGTTGGTATTAGACTTCAATTTTATGGGTAATCGACTTTTCCCCCAAGCATGATTGAACTTGGTTTTTGGAGGGGGTGTTAGCCTTGGATTTTCGACAAATTGATCCTGACTCGACGAGCCCCATTTGAATGAGTATTAGCCTTAGATTTAAACCTTGTTCATATCCAAGCCCTTTTTAGTTGGTATTAGACTTCAATTTTATGGGTAATCGACTTTTCCCCCAAGCATGATTGAACTTGGTTTTTGGAGGGGGTGTTAGCCTTGGATTTTCGGACAAATTGATCCTGACTCGACGAGCCCCATTTGAATGAGTATTAGCCTTAGATTTAAACCTTGTTCATATCCAAGCCCTTTTTAGTTGGTATTAGACTTCAATTTTATGGGTAATCGACTTTTCCCCCAAGCATGATTGAACTTGGTTTTTGGAGGGGGTGTTAGCCTTGGATTTTCGGACAATTGATCCTGACTCGACGAGCCCCATTTAATGAGTATTAGCCTTAGATTTAAACCTTGTTCATATCCAAGCCCTTTTTAGTTGGTATTAGACTTCAATTTTATGGGTAATCGACTTTTCCCCCAAGCATGATTGAACTTGGTTTTTGGAGGGGGTGTTAGCCTTGGATTTTCGGACAAATTGATCCTGACTCGACGAGCCCCATTTGAATGAGTATTAGCCTTGATTTAAACCTTGTTCATATCCAAGCCCTTTTTAGTTGGTATTAGACTTCAATTTTATGGGTAATCGACTTTTCCCCCAAGCATGATTGAACTTGGTTTTTGGAGGGGGTGTTAGCCTTGGATTTTCGGACAAATTGATCCTGACTCGACGAGCCCCATTTGAATGAGTATTAGCCTTGATTTCAAACCTTGTTCATATCCAAGCCCTTTTTAGTTGGTATTAGACTTCAATTTTATGGGTAATCGACTTTTCCCCCAAGCATGATTGAACTTGGTTTTTGGAGGGGGTGTTAGCCTTGGATTTTCGGACAAATTGATCCTGACTCGACGAGCCCCATTTGAATGAGTATTAGCCTTAGATTTCAAACCTTGTTCATATCCAAGCCCTTTTTAGTTGGTATTAGACTTCAATTTTATGGGTAATCGACTTTTCCCCCAAGCATGATTGAACTTGGTTTTTGGAGGGGGTGTTAGCCTTGGATTTTCGGACAAATTGATCCTGACTCGACGAGCCCCATTTAATGAGTATTAGCCTTAGATTTATAACCTTGTTCATATCCAAGCCCTTTTTAGTTGGTATTAGACTTCAATTTTATGGGTAATCGACTTTTCCCCCAAGCATGATTGAACTTGGTTTTTGGAGGGGGTGTTAGCCTTGGATTTTCGGACAATTGATCCTGACTCGACGAGCCCCATTTGAATGAGTATTAGCCTTATTTTAAACCTTGTTCATATCCAAGCCCTTTTTAGTTGGTATTAGACTTCAATTTTATGGGTAATCGACTTTTCCCCCAAGCATGATTGAACTTGGTTTTTGGAGGGGGTGTTAGCCTTGGATTTTCGGACAAATTGATCCTGACTCGACGAGCCCCATTTGAATGAGTATTAGCCTTAGATTTAAACCTTGTTCATATCCAAGCCCTTTTTAGTTGGTATTAGACTTCAATTTTATGGGTAATCGACTTTTCCCCCAAGCATGATTGAACTTGGTTTTTGGAGGGGGTGTTAGCCTTGGATTTTCGGACAAATTGATCCTGACTCGACGAGCCCCATTTGAATGAGTATTAGCCTTAGATTTCAAACCTTGTTCATATCCAAGCCCTTTTTAGTTGGTATTAGACTTCAATTTTATGGGTAATCGACTTTTCCCCCAAGCATGATTGAACTTGGTTTTTGGAGGGGGTGTTAGCCTTGGATTTTCGGACAAATTGATCCTGACTCGACGAGCCCCATTTAATGAGTATTAGCCTTAGATTTAAACCTTGTTCATATCCAAGCCCTTTTTAGTTGGTATTAGACTTCAATTTTATGGGTAATCGACTTTTCCCCCAAGCATGATTGAACTTGGTTTTTGGAGGGGGTGTTAGCCTTGGATTTTCGGACAAATTGATCCTGACTCGACGAGCCCCATTTGAATGAGTATTAGCCTTGATTTCAAACCTTGTTCATATCCAAGCCCTTTTTAGTTGGTATTAGACTTCAATTTTATGGGTAATCGACTTTTCCCCCAAGCATGATTGAACTTGGTTTTTGGAGGGGGTGTTAGCCTTGGATTTTCGGACAATTGATCCTGACTCGACGAGCCCCATTTGAATGAGTATTAGCCTTAGATTTATAACCTTGTTCATATCCAAGCCCTTTTTAGTTGGTATTAGACTTCAATTTTATGGGTAATCGACTTTTCCCCCAAGCATGATTGAACTTGGTTTTTGGAGGGGGTGTTAGCCTTGGATTTTCGGACAAATTGATCCTGACTCGACGAGCCCCATTTGAATGAGTATTAGCCTTAGATTTCAAACCTTGTTCATATCCAAGCCCTTTTTAGTTGGTATTAGACTTCAATTTTATGGGTAATCGACTTTTCCCCCAAGCATGATTGAACTTGGTTTTTGGAGGGGGTGTTAGCCTTGGATTTTCGGACAAATTGATCCTGACTCGACGAGCCCCATTTAATGAGTATTAGCCTTAGATTTATAACCTTGTTCATATCCAAGCCCTTTTTAGTTGGTATTAGACTTCAATTTTATGGGTAATCGACTTTTCCCCCAAGCATGATTGAACTTGGTTTTTGGAGGGGGTGTTAGCCTTGGATTTTCGGACAAATTGATCCTGACTCGACGAGCCCCATTTAATGAGTATTAGCCTTAGATTTATAACCTTGTTCATATCCAAGCCCTTTTTAGTTGGTATTAGACTTCAATTTTATGGGTAATCGACTTTTCCCCCAAGCATGATTGAACTTGGTTTTTGGAGGGGGTGTTAGCCTTGGATTTTCGGACAAATTGATCCTGACTCGACGAGCCCCATTTGAATGAGTATTAGCCTTAGATTTAAACCTTGTTCATATCCAAGCCCTTTTTAGTTGGTATTAGACTTCAATTTTATGGGTAATCGACTTTTCCCCCAAGCATGATTGAACTTGGTTTTTGGAGGGGGTGTTAGCCTTGGATTTTCGGACAAATTGATCCTGACTCGACGAGCCCCATTTGAATGAGTATTAGCCTTATTTCAAACCTTGTTCATATCCAAGCCCTTTTTAGTTGGTATTAGACTTCAATTTTACGGGTAATCGACTTTTCCCCCAAGCATGATTGAACTTGGTTTTTGGAGGGGGTGTTAGCCTTGGATTTTCGGACAAATTGATCCTGACTCGACGAGCCCCATTTGAATGAGTATTAGCCTTATATTTCAAACCTTGTTCATATCCAAGCCCTTTTTAGTTGGTATTAGACTTCAATTTTATGGGTAATCGACTTTTCCCCCAAGCATGATTGAACTTGGTTTTTGGAGGGGGTGTTAGCCTTGGATTTTCGGACAAATTGATCCTGACTCGACGAGCCCCATTTGAATGAGTATTAGCCTTAGATTTAAACCTTGTTCATATCCAAGCCCTTTTTAGTTGGTATTAGACTTCAATTTTATGGGTAATCGACTTTTCCCCCAAGCATGATTGAACTTGGTTTTTGGAGGGGGTGTTAGCCTTGGATTTTCGGACAAATTGATCCTGACTCGACGAGCCCCATTTAATGAGTATTAGCCTTAGATTTAAACCTTGTTCATATCCAAGCCCTTTTTAGTTGGTATTAGACTTCAATTTTATGGGTAATCGACTTTTCCCCCAAGCATGATTGAACTTGGTTTTTGGAGGGGGTGTTAGCCTTGGATTTTCGGACAAATTGATCCTGACTCGACGAGCCCCATTTGAATGAGTATTAGCCTTAGATTTAAACCTTGTTCATATCCAAGCCCTTTTTAGTTGGTATTAGACTTCAATTTTATGGGTAATCGACTTTTCCCCCAAGCATGATTGAACTTGGTTTTTGGAGGGGGTGTTAGCCTTGGATTTTCGGACAAATTGATCCTGACTCGACGAGCCCCATTTAATGAGTATTAGCCTTAGATTTAAACCTTGTTCATATCCAAGCCCTTTTTAGTTGGTATTAGACTTCAATTTTATGGGTAATCGACTTTTCCCCCAAGCATGATTGAACTTGGTTTTTGGAGGGGGTGTTAGCCTTGGATTTTCGGACAAATTGATCCTGACTCGACGAGCCCCATTTGAATGAGTATTAGCCTTGATTTCAAACCTTGTTCATATCCAAGCCCTTTTTAGTTGGTATTAGACTTCAATTTTATGGGTAATCGACTTTTCCCCCAAGCATGATTGAACTTGGTTTTTGGAGGGGGTGTTAGCCTTGGATTTTCGGACAAATTGATCCTGACTCGACGAGCCCCATTTGAATGAGTATTAGCCTTAGATTTCAAACCTTGTTCATATCCAAGCCCTTTTTAGTTGGTATTAGACTTCAATTTTATGGGTAATCGACTTTTCCCCCAAGCATGATTGAACTTGGTTTTTGGAGGGGGTGTTAGCCTTGGATTTTCGGACAAATTGATCCTGACTCGACGAGCCCCATTTAATGAGTATTAGCCTTAGATTTATAACCTTGTTCATATCCAAGCCCTTTTTAGTTGGTATTAGACTTCAATTTTATGGGTAATCGACTTTTCCCCCAAGCATGATTGAACTTGGTTTTTGGAGGGGGTGTTAGCCTTGGATTTTCGGACAATTGATCCTGACTCGACGAGCCCCATTTAATGAGTATTAGCCTTAGATTTATAACCTTGTTCATATCCAAGCCCTTTTTAGTTGGTATTAGACTTCAATTTTATGGGTAATCGACTTTTCCCCCAAGCATGATTGAACTTGGTTTTTGGAGGGGGTGTTAGCCTTGGATTTTCGGACAAATTGATCCTGACTCGACGAGCCCCATTTGAATGAGTATTAGCCTTAGATTTCAAACCTTGTTCATATCCAAGCCCTTTTTAGTTGGTATTAGACTTCAATTTTATGGGTAATCGACTTTTCCCCCAAGCATGATTGAACTTGGTTTTTGGAGGGGGTGTTAGCCTTGGATTTTCGGACAAATTGATCCTGACTCGACGAGCCCCATTTGAATGAGTATTAGCCTTAGATTTCAAACCTTGTTCATATCCAAGCCCTTTTTAGTTGGTATTAGACTTCAATTTTATGGGTAATCGACTTTTCCCCCAAGCATGATTGAACTTGGTTTTTGGAGGGGGTGTTAGCCTTGGATTTTCGGACAAATTGATCCTGACTCGACGAGCCCCATTTGAATGAGTATTAGCCTTAGATTTAAACCTTGTTCATATCCAAGCCCTTTTTAGTTGGTATTAGACTTCAATTTTATGGGTAATCGACTTTTCCCCCAAGCATGATTGAACTTGGTTTTTGGAGGGGGTGTTAGCCTTGGATTTTCGGACAAATTGATCCTGACTCGACGAGCCCCATTTGAATGAGTATTAGCCTTAGATTTATAACCTTGTTCATATCCAAGCCCTTTTTAGTTGGTATTAGACTTCAATTTTATGGGTAATCGACTTTTCCCCCAAGCATGATTGAACTTGGTTTTTGGAGGGGGTGTTAGCCTTGGATTTTCGGAAAATTGATCCTGACTCGACGAGCCCCATTTGAATGAGTATTAGCCTTAGATTTAAACCTTGTTCATATCCAAGCCCTTTTTAGTTGGTATTAGACTTCAATTTTATGGGTAATCGACTTTTCCCCCAAGCATGATTGAACTTGGTTTTTGGAGGGGGTGTTAGCCTTGGATTTTCGGACAAATTGATCCTGACTCGACGAGCCCCATTTAATGAGTATTAGCCTTAGATTTATAACCTTGTTCATATCCAAGCCCTTTTTAGTTGGTATTAGACTTCAATTTTATGGGTAATCGACTTTTCCCCCAAGCATGATTGAACTTGGTTTTTGGAGGGGGTGTTAGCCTTGGATTTTCGGACAAATTGATCCTGACTCGACGAGCCCCATTTGAATGAGTATTAGCCTTGATTTCAAACCTTGTTCATATCCAAGCCCTTTTTAGTTGGTATTAGACTTCAATTTTATGGGTAATCGACTTTTCCCCCAAGCATGATTGAACTTGGTTTTTGGAGGGGGTGTTAGCCTTGGATTTTCGGACAAATTGATCCTGACTCGACGAGCCCCATTTGAATGAGTATTAGCCTTAGATTTCAAACCTTGTTCATATACAAGCCCTTTTTAGTTGGTATTAGACTTCAATTTTATGGGTAATCGACTTTTCCCCCAAGCATGATTGAACTTGGTTTTTGGAGGGGGTGTTAGCCTTGGATTTTCGTACAAATTGATCCTGACTCGACGAGCCCCATTTAATGAGTATTAGCCTTAGATTTATAACCTTGTTCATATCCAAGCCCTTTTTAGTTGGTATTAGACTTCAATTTTATGGGTAATCGACTTTTCCCCCAAGCATGATTGAACTTGGTTTTTGGAGGGGGTGTTAGCCTTGGATTTTCGGACAAATTGATCCTGACTCGACGAGCCCCATTTAATGAGTATTAGCCTTAGATTTATAACCTTGTTCATATCCAAGCCCTTTTTAGTTGGTATTAGACTTCAATTTTATGGGTAATCGACTTTTCCCCCAAGCATGATTGAACTTGGTTTTTGGAGGGGGTGTTAGCCTTGGATTTTCGGACAAATTGATCCTGACTCGACGAGCCCCATTTGAATGAGTATTAGCCTTAGATTTCAAACCTTGTTCATATCCAAGCCCTTTTTAGTTGGTATTAGACTTCAATTTTATGGGTAATCGACTTTTCCCCCAAGCATGATTGAACTTGGTTTTTGGAGGGGGTGTTAGCCTTGGATTTTCGGACAAATTGATCCTGACTCGACGAGCCCCATTTGAATGAGTATTAGCCTTAGATTTAAACCTTGTTCATATCCAAGCCCTTTTTAGTTGGTATTAGACTTCAATTTTATGGGTAATCGACTTTTCCCCCAAGCATGATTGAACTTGGTTTTTGGAGGGGGTGTTAGCCTTGGATTTTCGGACAAATTGATCCTGACTCGACGAGCCCCATTTGAATGAGTATTAGCCTTAGATTTCAAACCTTGTTCATATCCAAGCCCTTTTTAGTTGGTATTAGACTTCAATTTTATGGGTAATCGACTTTTCCCCCAAGCATGATTGAACTTGGTTTTTGGAGGGGGTGTTAGCCTTGGATTTTCGGACAAATTGATCCTGACTCGACGAGCCCCATTTGAATGAGTATTAGCCTTAGATTTCAAACCTTGTTCATATCCAAGCCCTTTTTAGTTGGTATTAGACTTCAATTTTATGGGTAATCGACTTTTCCCCCAAGCATGATTGAACTTGGTTTTTGGAGGGGGTGTTAGCCTTGGATTTTCGGACAAATTGATCCTGACTCGACGAGCCCCATTTGAATGAGTATTAGCCTTAGATTTATAACCTTGTTCATATCCAAGCCCTTTTTAGTTGGTATTAGACTTCAATTTTATGGGTAATCGACTTTTCCCCCAAGCATGATTGAACTTGGTTTTTGGAGGGGGTGTTAGCCTTGGATTTTCGGACAAATTGATCCTGACTCGACGAGCCCCATTTAATGAGTATTAGCCTTAGATTTATAACCTTGTTCATATCCAAGCCCTTTTTAGTTGGTATTAGACTTCAATTTTATGGGTAATCGACTTTTCCCCCAAGCATGATTGAACTTGGTTTTTGGAGGGGGTGTTAGCCTTGGATTTTCGGAAATTGATCCTGACTCGACGAGCCCCATTTGAATGAGTATTAGCCTTAGATTTAAACCTTGTTCATATCCAAGCCCTTTTTAGTTGGTATTAGACTTCAATTTTACGGGTAATCGACTTTTCCCCCAAGCATGATTGAACTTGGTTTTTGGAGGGGGTGTTAGCCTTGGATTTTCGGACAAATTGATCCTGACTCGACGAGCCCCATTTGAATGAGTATTAGCCTTAGATTTATAACCTTGTTCATATCCAAGCCCTTTTTAGTTGGTATTAGACTTCAATTTTATGGGTAATCGACTTTTCCCCCAAGCATGATTGAACTTGGTTTTTGGAGGGGGTGTTAGCCTTGGATTTTCGGATAATTGATCCTGACTCGACGAGCCCCATTTGAATGAGTATTAGCCTTAGATTTATAACCTTGTTCATATCCAAGCCCTTTTTAGTTGGTATTAGACTTCAATTTTATGGGTAATCGACTTTTCCCCCAAGCATGATTGAACTTGGTTTTTGGAGGGGGTGTTAGCCTTGGATTTTCGGACAAATTGATCCTGACTCGACGAGCCCCATTTGAATGAGTATTAGCCTTAGATTTAAACCTTGTTCATATCCAAGCCCTTTTTAGTTGGTATTAGACTTCAATTTTATGGGTAATCGACTTTTCCCCCAAGCATGATTGAACTTGGTTTTTGGAGGGGGTGTTAGCCTTGGATTTTCGGATAAATTGATCCTGACTCGACGAGCCCCATTTAATGAGTATTAGCCTTAGATTTATAACCTTGTTCATATCCAAGCCCTTTTTAGTTGGTATTAGACTTCAATTTTATGGGTAATCGACTTTTCCCCCAAGCATGATTGAACTTGGTTTTTGGAGGGGGTGTTAGCCTTGGATTTTCGGACAAATTGATCCTGACTCGACGAGCCCCATTTGAATGAGTATTAGCCTTAGATTTAAACCTTGTTCATATCCAAGCCCTTTTTAGTTGGTATTAGACTTCAATTTTATGGGTAATCGACTTTTCCCCCAAGCATGATTGAACTTGGTTTTTGGAGGGGGTGTTAGCCTTGGATTTTCGGACAAATTGATCCTGACTCGACGAGCCCCATTTGAATGAGTATTAGCCTTAGATTTCAAACCTTGTTCATATCCAAGCCCTTTTTAGTTGGTATTAGACTTCAATTTTATGGGTAATCGACTTTTCCCCCAAGCATGATTGAACTTGGTTTTTGGAGGGGGTGTTAGCCTTGGATTTTCGACAAATTGATCCTGACTCGACGAGCCCCATTTGAATGAGTATTAGCCTTAGATTTAAACCTTGTTCATATCCAAGCCCTTTTTAGTTGGTATTAGACTTCAATTTTATGGGTAATCGACTTTTCCCCCAAGCATGATTGAACTTGGTTTTTGGAGGGGGTGTTAGCCTTGGATTTTCGGACAAATTGATCCTGACTCGACGAGCCCCATTTGAATGAGTATTAGCCTTAGATTTAAACCTTGTTCATATCCAAGCCCTTTTTAGTTGGTATTAGACTTCAATTTTATGGGTAATCGACTTTTCCCCCAAGCATGATTGAACTTGGTTTTTGGAGGGGGTGTTAGCCTTGGATTTTCGGACAATTGATCCTGACTCGACGAGCCCCATTTAATGAGTATTAGCCTTAGATTTATAACCTTGTTCATATCCAAGCCCTTTTTAGTTGGTATTAGACTTCAATTTTATGGGTAATCGACTTTTCCCCCAAGCATGATTGAACTTGGTTTTTGGAGGGGGTGTTAGCCTTGGATTTTCGGATAAATTGATCCTGACTCGACGAGCCCCATTTGAATGAGTATTAGCCTTAGATTTATAACCTTGTTCATATCCAAGCCCTTTTTAGTTGGTATTAGACTTCAATTTTATGGGTAATCGACTTTTCCCCCAAGCATGATTGAACTTGGTTTTTGGAGGGGGTGTTAGCCTTGGATTTTCGGACAAATTGATCCTGACTCGACGAGCCCCATTTGAATGAGTATTAGCCTTAGATTTAAACCTTGTTCATATCCAAGCCCTTTTTAGTTGGTATTAGACTTCAATTTTATGGGTAATCGACTTTTCCCCCAAGCATGATTGAACTTGGTTTTTGGAGGGGGTGTTAGCCTTGGATTTTCGGATAATTGATCCTGACTCGACGAGCCCCATTTGAATGAGTATTAGCCTTAGATTTATAACCTTGTTCATATCCAAGCCCTTTTTAGTTGGTATTAGACTTCAATTTTATGGGTAATCGACTTTTCCCCCAAGCATGATTGAACTTGGTTTTTGGAGGGGGTGTTAGCCTTGGATTTTCGGACAAATTGATCCTGACTCGACGAGCCCCATTTGAATGAGTATTAGCCTTATATTTCAAACCTTGTTCATATCCAAGCCCTTTTTAGTTGGTATTAGACTTCAATTTTATGGGTAATCGACTTTTCCCCCAAGCATGATTGAACTTGGTTTTTGGAGGGGGTGTTAGCCTTGGATTTTCGGACAAATTGATCCTGACTCGACGAGCCCCATTTGAATGAGTATTAGCCTTAGATTTAAACCTTGTTCATATCCAAGCCCTTTTTAGTTGGTATTAGACTTCAATTTTATGGGTAATCGACTTTTCCCCCAAGCATGATTGAACTTGGTTTTTGGAGGGGGTGTTAGCCTTGGATTTTCGGACAAATTGATCCTGACTCGACGAGCCCCATTTAATGAGTATTAGCCTTAGATTTATAACCTTGTTCATATCCAAGCCATTTTTAGTTGGTATTAGACTTCAATTTTATGGGTAATCGACTTTTCCCCCAAGCATGATTGAACTTGGTTTTTGGAGGGGGTGTTAGCCTTGGATTTTCGGAAAAATTGATCCGTACTCGACGAGCCCCATTTGAATGAGTATTAGCCTTAGATTTATAACCTTGTTCATATCCAAGCCCTTTTTAGTTGGTATTAGACTTCAATTTTATGGGTAATCGACTTTTCCCCCAAGCATGATTGAACTTTGTTTTAGGAGGGGGTGTTAGCCTTGGATTTTCGACAAATTGATCGTGACTCGACGAGCCCCATTTGAATGAGTATTAGCCTTAGATTTGAAACCTTGTTCATATCCAAGCCCTTTTTAGTTGGTATTAGACTTCAATTTTATGGGTAATAGACTTTTCCCCCAAGCATGATTGAACTTGGTTTTTGGAGGGGGTGTTAGCCTTGGATTTTCGGACAAATTGATCCTGACTCGACGAGCCCCATTTGAATGAGTATTAGCCTTAGATTTAAACCTTGTTCATATCCAAGCCCTTTTTAGTTGGTATTAGACTTCAATTTTATGGGTAATCGACTTTTCCCCCAAGCATGATTGAACTTGGTTTTTGGAGGGGGTGTTAGCCTTGGATTTTCGGACAATTGATCCTGACTCGACGAGCCCCATTTAATGAGTATTAGCCTTAGATTTATAACCTTGTTCATATCCAAGCCCTTTTTAGTTGGTATTAGACTTCAATTTTATGGGTAATCGACTTTTCCCCCAAGCATGATTGAACTTGGTTTTTGGAGGGGGTGTTAGCCTTGGATTTTCGGATAAATTGATCCTGACTCGACGAGCCCCATTTGAATGAGTATTAGCCTTAGATTTAAACCTTGTTCATATCCAAGCCCTTTTTAGTTGGTATTAGACTTCAATTTTATGGGTAATCGACTTTTCCCCCAAGCATGATTGAACTTGGTTTTTGGAGGGGGTGTTAGCCTTGGATTTTCGGACAAATTGATCCTGACTCGACGAGCCCCATTTGAATGAGTATTAGCCTTAGATTTAAACCTTGTTCATATCCAAGCCCTTTTTAGTTGGTATTAGACTTCAATTTTATGGGTAATCGACTTTTCCCCCAAGCATGATTGAACTTGGTTTTTGGAGGGGGTGTTAGCCTTGGATTTTCGGATAATTGATCCTGACTCGACGAGCCCCATTTGAATGAGTATTAGCCTTAGATTTATAACCTTGTTCATATCCAAGCCCTTTTTAGTTGGTATTAGACTTCAATTTTATGGGTAATCGACTTTTCCCCCAAGCATGATTGAACTTGGTTTTTGGAGGGGGTGTTAGCCTTGGATTTTCGGACAAATTGATCCTGACTCGACGAGCCCCATTTGAATGAGTATTAGCCTTAGATTTCAAACCTTGTTCATATCCAAGCCCTTTTTAGTTGGTATTAGACTTCAATTTTATGGGTAATCGACTTTTCCCCCAAGCATGATTGAACTTGGTTTTTGGAGGGGGTGTTAGCCTTGGATTTTCGGAAAATTGATCCTGACTCGACGAGCCCCATTTGAATGAGTATTAGCCTTAGATTTATAACCTTGTTCATATCCAAGCCCTTTTTAGTTGGTATTAGACTTCAATTTTATGGGTAATCGACTTTTCCCCCAAGCATGATTGAACTTGGTTTTTGGAGGGGGTGTTAGCCTTGGATTTTCGGACAAATTGATCCTGACTCGACGAGCCCCATTTGAATGAGTATTAGCCTTAGATTTATAACCTTGTTCATATCCAAGCCCTTTTTAGTTGGTATTAGACTTCAATTTTATGGGTAATCGACTTTTCCCCCAAGCATGATTGAACTTGGTTTTTGGAGGGGGTGTTAGCCTTGGATTTTCGGACAAATTGATCCTGACTCGACGAGCCCCATTTGAATGAGTATTAGCCTTAGATTTCAAACCTTGTTCATATCCAAGCCCTTTTTAGTTGGTATTAGACTTCAATTTTATGGGTAATCGACTTTTCCCCCAAGCATGATTGAACTTGGTTTTTGGAGGGGGTGTTAGCCTTGGATTTTCGACAAATTGATCCTGACTCGACGAGCCCCATTTGAATGAGTATTAGCCTTAGATTTATAACCTTGTTCATATCCAAGCCCTTTTTAGTTGGTATTAGACTTCAATTTTATGGGTAATCGACTTTTCCCCCAAGCATGATTGAACTTGGTTTTTGGAGGGGGTGTTAGCCTTGGATTTTCGGACAAATTGATCCTGACTCGACGAGCCCCATTTGAATGAGTATTAGCCTTAGATTTATAACCTTGTTCATATCCAAGCCCTTTTTAGTTGGTATTAGACTTCAATTTTATGGGTAATCGACTTTTCCCCCAAGCATGATTGAACTTGGTTTTTGGAGGGGGTGTTAGCCTTGGATTTTCGGACAAATTGATCCTGACTCGACGAGCCCCATTTAATGAGTATTAGCCTTAGATTTATAACCTTGTTCATATCCAAGCCCTTTTTAGTTGGTATTAGACTTCAATTTTATGGGTAATCGACTTTTCCCCCAAGCATGATTGAACTTGGTTTTTGGAGGGGGTGTTAGCCTTGGATTTTCGGAAAATTGATCCTGACTCGACGAGCCCCATTTAATGAGTATTAGCCTTAGATTTAAACCTTGTTCATATCCAAGCCCTTTTTAGTTGGTATTAGACTTCAATTTTATGGGTAATCGACTTTTCCCCCAAGCATGATTGAACTTGGTTTTTGGAGGGGGTGTTAGCCTTGGATTTTCGGACAAATTGATCCTGACTCGACGAGCCCCATTTGAATGAGTATTAGCCTTAGATTTAAACCTTGTTCATATCCAAGCCCTTTTTAGTTGGTATTAGACTTCAATTTTATGGGTAATCGACTTTTCCCCCAAGCATGATTGAACTTGGTTTTTGGAGGGGGTGTTAGCCTTGGATTTTCGGACAAATTGATCCTGACTCGACGAGCCCCATTTGAATGAGTATTAGCCTTAGATTTAAACCTTGTTCATATCCAAGCCCTTTTTAGTTGGTATTAGACTTCAATTTTATGGGTAATCGACTTTTCCCCCAAGCATGATTGAACTTGGTTTTTGGAGGGGGTGTTAGCCTTGGATTTTCGGACAAATTGATCCTGACTCGACGAGCCCCATTTGAATGAGTATTAGCCTTAGATTTATAACCTTGTTCATATCCAAGCCCTTTTTAGTTGGTATTAGACTTCAATTTTATGGGTAATCGACTTTTCCCCCAAGCATGATTGAACTTGGTTTTTGGAGGGGGTGTTAGCCTTGGATTTTCGGACAAATTGATCCTGACTCGACGAGCCCCATTTGAATGAGTATTAGCCTTAGATTTCAAACCTTGTTCATATCCAAGCCCTTTTTAGTTGGTATTAGACTTCAATTTTATGGGTAATCGACTTTTCCCCCAAGCATGATTGAACTTGGTTTTTGGAGGGGGTGTTAGCCTTGGATTTTCGGAACATTGATCCTGACTCGACGAGCCCCATTTGAATGAGTATTAGCCTTAGATTTATAACCTTGTTCATATCCAAGCCCTTTTTAGTTGGTATTAGACTTCAATTTTATGGGTAATCGACTTTTCCCCCAAGCATGATTGAACTTGGTTTTTGGAGGGGGTGTTAGCCTTGGATTTTCGGACAAATTGATCCTGACTCGACGAGCCCCATTTGAATGAGTATTAGCCTTAGATTTAAACCTTGTTCATATCCAAGCCCTTTTTAGTTGGTATTAGACTTCAATTTTATGGGTAATCGACTTTTCCCCCAAGCATGATTGAACTTGGTTTTTGGAGGGGGTGTTAGCCTTGGATTTTCGGATACAAATTGATCCTGACTCGACGAGCCCCATTTGAATGAGTATTAGCCTTAGATTTATAACCTTGTTCATATCCAAGCCCTTTTTAGTTGGTATTAGACTTCAATTTTATGGGTAATCGACTTTTCCCCCAAGCATGATTGAACTTGGTTTTTGGAGGGGGTGTTAGCTTGGATTTTCGGATAATTGATCCTGACTCGACGAGCCCCATTTAATGAGTATTAGCCTTAGATTTATAACCTTGTTCATATCCAAGCCCTTTTTAGTTGGTATTAGACTTCAATTTTATGGGTAATCGACTTTTCCCCCAAGCATGATTGAACTTGGTTTTTGGAGGGGGTGTTAGCCTTGGATTTTCGGACATAATTGATCCTGACTCGACGAGCCCCATTTAATGAGTATTAGCCTTAGATTTATAACCTTGTTCATATCCAAGCCCTTTTTAGTTGGTATTAGACTTCAATTTTATGGGTAATCGACTTTTCCCCCAAGCATGATTGAACTTGGTTTTTGGAGGGGGTGTTAGCCTTGGATTTTCGGACAAATTGATCCTGACTCGACGAGCCCCATTTGAATGAGTATTAGCCTTAGATTTAAACCTTGTTCATATCCAAGCCCTTTTTAGTTGGTATTAGACTTCAATTTTATGGGTAATCGACTTTTCCCCCAAGCATGATTGAACTTGGTTTTTGGAGGGGGTGTTAGCCTTGGATTTTCGGACAAATTGATCCTGACTCGACGAGCCCCATTTGAATGAGTATTAGCCTTAGATTTCAAACCTTGTTCATATCCAAGCCCTTTTTAGTTGGTATTAGACTTCAATTTTATGGGTAATAGACTTTTCCCCCAAGCATGATTGTACTTGGTTTTTGGAGGGGGTGTTAGCCTTGGATTTTCGAACAAATTGATCCTGACTCGACGAGCCCCATTTGAATGAGTATTAGCCTTAGATTTATAACCTTGTTCATATCCAAGCCCTTTTTAGTTGGTATTAGACTTCAATTTTATGGGTAATCGACTTTTCCCCCAAGCATGATTGAACTTGGTTTTTGGAGGGGGTGTTAGCCTTGGATTTTCGTACATATTGATCCTGACTCGACGAGCCCCATTTAAATGAGTATTAGCCTTAGATTTATAACCTTGTTCATATCCAAGCCCTTTTTAGTTGGTATTAGACTTCAATTTTATGGGTAATCGACTTTTCCCCCAAGCATGATTGAACTTGGTTTTTGGAGGGGGTGTTAGCCTTGGATTTTCGACAAATTGATCCTGACTCGACGAGCCCCATTTGAATGAGTATTAGCCTTAGATTTCAAACCTTGTTCATATCCAAGCCCTTTTTAGTTGGTATTAGACTTCAATTTTATGGGTAATAGACTTTTCCCCCAAGCATGATTGAACTTGGTTTTTGGAGGGGGTGTTAGCCTTGGATTTTCGGAACAATTGATCCTGACTCGACGAGCCCCATTTGAATGAGTATTAGCCTTAGATTTATAACCTTGTTCATATCCAAGCCCTTTTTAGTTGGTATTAGACTTCAATTTTATGGGTAATCGACTTTTCCCCCAAGCATGATTGAACTTGGTTTTTGGAGGGGGTGTTAGCCTTGGATTTTCGGACAAATTGATCCTGACTCGACGAGCCCCATTTAATGAGTATTAGCCTTAGATTTATAACCTTGTTCATATCCAAGCCCTTTTTAGTTGGTATTAGACTTCAATTTTATGGGTAATCGACTTTTCCCCCAAGCATGATTGAACTTGGTTTTTGGAGGGGGTGTTAGCCTTGGATTTTCGGACAAATTGATCCTGACTCGACGAGCCCCATTTGAATGAGTATTAGCCTTAGATTTATAACCTTGTTCATATCCAAGCCCTTTTTAGTTGGTATTAGACTTCAATTTTATGGGTAATCGACTTTTCCCCCAAGCATGATTGAACTTGGTTTTTGGAGGGGGTGTTAGCTTGGATTTTCGGATAATTGATCCTGACTCGACGAGCCCCATTTAATGAGTATTAGCCTTAGATTTATAACCTTGTTCATATCCAAGCCCTTTTTAGTTGGTATTAGACTTCAATTTTATGGGTAATCGACTTTTCCCCCAAGCATGATTGAACTTGGTTTTTGGAGGGGGTGTTAGCCTTGGATTTTCGGACAAATTGATCCTGACTCGACGAGCCCCATTTGAATGAGTATTAGCCTTAGATTTATAACCTTGTTCATATCCAAGCCCTTTTTAGTTGGTATTAGACTTCAATTTTATGGGTAATCGACTTTTCCCCCAAGCATGATTGAACTTGGTTTTTGGAGGGGGTGTTAGCCTTGGATTTTCGGACAAATTGATCCTGACTCGACGAGCCCCATTTGAATGAGTATTAGCCTTAGATTTAAACCTTGTTCATATCCAAGCCCTTTTTAGTTGGTATTAGACTTCAATTTTATGGGTAATCGACTTTTCCCCCAAGCATGATTGAACTTGGTTTTTGGAGGGGGTGTTAGCCTTGGATTTTCGGACAAATTGATCCTGACTCGACGAGCCCCATTTGAATGAGTATTAGCCTTAGATTTCAAACCTTGTTCATATCCAAGCCCTTTTTAGTTGGTATTAGACTTCAATTTTATGGGTAATCGACTTTTCCCCCAAGCATGATTGAACTTGGTTTTTGGAGGGGGTGTTAGCCTTGGATTTTCGACAAATTGATCCTGACTCGACGAGCCCCATTTGAATGAGTATTAGCCTTAGATTTATAACCTTGTTCATATCCAAGCCCTTTTTAGTTGGTATTAGACTTCAATTTTATGGGTAATCGACTTTTCCCCCAAGCATGATTGAACTTGGTTTTTGGAGGGGGTGTTAGCCTTGGATTTTCGTACATATTGATCCTGACTCGACGAGCCCCATTTAATGAGTATTAGCCTTAGATTTATAACCTTGTTCATATCCAAGCCCTTTTTAGTTGGTATTAGACTTCAATTTTATGGGTAATCGACTTTTCCCCCAAGCATGATTGAACTTGGTTTTTGGAGGGGGTGTTAGCCTTGGATTTTCGGACAAATTGATCCTGACTCGACGAGCCCCATTTAATGAGTATTAGCCTTAGATTTATAACCTTGTTCATATCCAAGCCCTTTTTAGTTGGTATTAGACTTCAATTTTATGGGTAATCGACTTTTCCCCCAAGCATGATTGAACTTGGTTTTTGGAGGGGGTGTTAGCCTTGGATTTTCGGACAAATTGATCCTGACTCGACGAGCCCCATTTGAATGAGTATTAGCCTTAGATTTATAACCTTGTTCATATCCAAGCCCTTTTTAGTTGGTATTAGACTTCAATTTTATGGGTAATCGACTTTTCCCCCAAGCATGATTGAACTTGGTTTTTGGAGGGGGTGTTAGCCTTGGATTTTCGGACAAATTGATCCTGACTCGACGAGCCCCATTTGAATGAGTATTAGCCTTAGATTTATAACCTTGTTCATATCCAAGCCCTTTTTAGTTGGTATTAGACTTCAATTTTATGGGTAATCGACTTTTCCCCCAAGCATGATTGAACTTGGTTTTTGGAGGGGGTGTTAGCCTTGGATTTTCGGACAAATTGATCCTGACTCGACGAGCCCCATTTGAATGAGTATTAGCCTTAGATTTATAACCTTGTTCATATCCAAGCCCTTTTTAGTTGGTATTAGACTTCAATTTTATGGGTAATCGACTTTTCCCCCAAGCATGATTGAACTTGGTTTTTGGAGGGGGTGTTAGCCTTGGATTTTCGGATAATTGATCCTGACTCGACGAGCCCCATTTAATGAGTATTAGCCTTAGATTTATAACCTTGTTCATATCCAAGCCCTTTTTAGTTGGTATTAGACTTCAATTTTATGGGTAATCGACTTTTCCCCCAAGCATGATTGAACTTGGTTTTTGGAGGGGGTGTTAGCCTTGGATTTTCGGACAAATTGATCCTGACTCGACGAGCCCCATTTAATGAGTATTAGCCTTAGATTTATAACCTTGTTCATATCCAAGCCCTTTTTAGTTGGTATTAGACTTCAATTTTATGGGTAATCGACTTTTCCCCCAAGCATGATTGAACTTGGTTTTTGGAGGGGGTGTTAGCCTTGGATTTTCGGACAAATTGATCCTGACTCGACGAGCCCCATTTGAATGAGTATTAGCCTTGATTTCAAACCTTGTTCATATCCAAGCCCTTTTTAGTTGGTATTAGACTTCAATTTTATGGGTAATCGACTTTTCCCCCAAGCATGATTGAACTTGGTTTTTGGAGGGGGTGTTAGCCTTGGATTTTCGACAAATTGATCCTGACTCGACGAGCCCCATTTGAATGAGTATTAGCCTTAGATTTAAACCTTGTTCATATCCAAGCCCTTTTTAGTTGGTATTAGACTTCAATTTTATGGGTAATCGACTTTTCCCCCAAGCATGATTGAACTTGGTTTTTGGAGGGGGTGTTAGCCTTGGATTTTCGTACAAATTGATCCTGACTCGACGAGCCCCATTTGAATGAGTATTAGCCTTAGATTTATAACCTTGTTCATATCCAAGCCCTTTTTAGTTGGTATTAGACTTCAATTTTATGGGTAATCGACTTTTCCCCCAAGCATGATTGAACTTGGTTTTTGGAGGGGGTGTTAGCCTTGGATTTTCGTACATATTGATCCTGACTCGACGAGCCCCATTTCAATGAGTATTAGCCTTAGATTTATAACCTTGTTCATATCCAAGCCCTTTTTAGTTGGTATTAGACTTCAATTTTATGGGTAATCGACTTTTCCCCCAAGCATGATTGAACTTGGTTTTTGGAGGGGGTGTTAGCTTGGATTTTCGGACAAATTGATCCTGACTCGACGAGCCCCATTTAATGAGTATTAGCCTTAGATTTATAACCTTGTTCATATCCAAGCCCTTTTTAGTTGGTATTAGACTTCAATTTTATGGGTAATCGACTTTTCCCCCAAGCATGATTGAACTTGGTTTTTGGAGGGGGTGTTAGCCTTGGATTTTCGGATAAATTGATCCTGACTCGACGAGCCCCATTTAATGAGTATTAGCCTTAGATTTATAACCTTGTTCATATCCAAGCCCTTTTTAGTTGGTATTAGACTTCAATTTTATGGGTAATCGACTTTTCCCCCAAGCATGATTGAACTTGGTTTTTGGAGGGGGTGTTAGCCTTGGATTTTCGGACAAATTGATCCTGACTCGACGAGCCTATTTGAATGAGTATTAACCTTCGATTTATAACCTTGTTCATATCCAAGCCCTTTTTAGTTGGTATTAGACTTCAATTTTATGGGTAATCGACTTTTCCCCCAAGCATGATTGAACTTGGTTTTTGGAGGGGGTGTTAGCCTTGGATTTTCGGATACAAATTGATCCTGACTCGACGAGCCCCATTTGAATGAGTATTAGCCTTAGATTTAAACCTTGTTCATATCCAAGCCCTTTTTAGTTGGTATTAGACTTCAATTTTATGGGTAATCGACTTTTCCCCCAAGCATGATTGAACTTGGTTTTTGGAGGGGGTGTTAGCCTTGGATTTTCGGATACATTGATCCTGACTCGACGAGCCCCATTTGAATGAGTATTAGCCTTAGATTTATAACCTTGTTCATATCCAAGCCCTTTTTAGTTGGTATTAGACTTCAATTTTATGGGTAATCGACTTTTCCCCCAAGCATGATTGAACTTGGTTTTTGGAGGGGGTGTTAGCCTTGGATTTTCGACATAATTGATCCTGACTCGACGAGCCCCATTTAATGAGTATTAGCCTTAGATTTATAACCTTGTTCATATCCAAGCCCTTTTTAGTTGGTATTAGACTTCAATTTTATGGGTAATCGACTTTTCCCCCAAGCATGATTGAACTTGGTTTTTGGAGGGGGTGTTAGCCTTGGATTTTCGGACAAATTGATCCTGACTCGACGAGCCCCATTTGAATGAGTATTAGCCTTAGATTTAAACCTTGTTCATATCCAAGCCCTTTTTAGTTGGTATTAGACTTCAATTTTATGGGTAATCGACTTTTCCCCCAAGCATGATTGAACTTGGTTTTTGGAGGGGGTGTTAGCCTTGGATTTTCGGACAAATTGATCCTGACTCGACGAGCCCCATTTAATGAGTATTAGCCTTAGATTTATAACCTTGTTCATATCCAAGCCCTTTTTAGTTGGTATTAGACTTCAATTTTATGGGTAATCGACTTTTCCCCCAAGCATGATTGAACTTGGTTTTTGGAGGGGGTGTTAGCCTTGGATTTTCGGACAAATTGATCCTGACTCGACGAGCCCCATTTGAATGAGTATTAGCCTTAGATTTATAACCTTGTTCATATCCAAGCCCTTTTTAGTTGGTATTAGACTTCAATTTTATGGGTAATCGACTTTTCCCCCAAGCATGATTGAACTTGGTTTTTGGAGGGGGTGTTAGCTTGGATTTTCGTACATATTGATCCTGACTCGACGAGCCCCATTTAATGAGTATTAGCCTTAGATTTATAACCTTGTTCATATCCAAGCCCTTTTTAGTTGGTATTAGACTTCAATTTTATGGGTAATCGACTTTTCCCCCAAGCATGATTGAACTTGGTTTTTGGAGGGGGTGTTAGCTTGGATTTTCGGACAAATTGATCCTGACTCGACGAGCCCCATTTAATGAGTATTAGCCTTAGATTTATAACCTTGTTCATATCCAAGCCCTTTTAGTTGGTATTAGACTTCAATTTTACGGGTAATCGACTTTTCCCCCAAGCATGATTGAACTTGGTTTTTGGAGTGGGTGTTAGCCTTGGATTTTCGGACAAATTGATCCTGACTCGACGAGCCCCATTTGAATGAGTATTAGCCTTAGATTTATAACCTTGTTCATATCCAAGCCCTTTTTAGTTGGTATTAGACTTCAATTTTATGGGTAATCGACTTTTCCCCCAAGCATGATTGAACTTGGTTTTTGGAGGGGGTGTTAGCCTTGGATTTTCGGACAAATTGATCCTGACTCGACGAGCCCCATTTGAATGAGTATTAGCCTTCGATTTCAAACCTTGTTCATATCCAAGCCCTTTTTAGTTGGTATTAGACTTCAATTTTATGGGTAATCGACTTTTCCCCCAAGCATGATTGAACTTGGTTTTTGGAGGGGGTGTTAGCCTTGGATTTTCGGATACATTGATCCTGACTCGACGAGCCCCATTTGAATGAGTATTAGCCTTAGATTTATAACCTTGTTCATATCCAAGCCCTTTTTAGTTGGTATTAGACTTCAATTTTATGGGTAATCGACTTTTCCCCCAAGCATGATTGAACTTGGTTTTTGGAGGGGGTGTTAGCCTTGGATTTTCGGACAAATTGATCCTGACTCGACGAGCCCCATTTAATGAGTATTAGCCTTAGATTTATAACCTTGTTCATATCCAAGCCCTTTTTAGTTGGTATTAGACTTCAATTTTATGGGTAATCGACTTTTCCCCCAAGCATGATTGAACTTGGTTTTTGGAGGGGGTGTTAGCCTTGGATTTTCGACAAATTGATCCTGACTCGACGAGCCCCATTTAATGAGTATTAGCCTTAGATTTATAACCTTGTTCATATCCAAGCCCTTTTTAGTTGGTATTAGACTTCAATTTTATGGGTAATCGACTTTTCCCCCAAGCATGATTGAACTTGGTTTTTGGAGGGGGTGTTAGCCTTGGATTTTCGACAAATTGATCCTGACTCGACGAGCCCCATTTGAATGAGTATTAGCCTTGATTTCAAACCTTGTTCATATCCAAGCCCTTTTTAGTTGGTATTAGACTTCAATTTTATGGGTAATCGACTTTTCCCCCAAGCATGATTGACTTGGTTTTTGGAGGGGGTGTTAGCCTTGGATTTTCGTACATATTGATCCTGACTCGACGAGCCCCATTTAATGAGTATTAGCCTTAGATTTATAACCTTGTTCATATCCAAGCCCTTTTTAGTTGGTATTAGACTTCAATTTTATGGGTAATCGACTTTTCCCCCAAGCATGATTGAACTTGGTTTTTGGAGGGGGTGTTAGCCTTGGATTTTCGGACAAATTGATCCTGACTCGACGAGCCCCATTTGAATGAGTATTAGCCTTCGATTTATAACCTTGTTCATATCCAAGCCCTTTTTAGTTGGTATTAGACTTCAATTTTATGGGTAATCGACTTTTCCCCCAAGCATGATTGAACTTGGTTTTTGGAGGGGGTGTTAGCTTGGATTTTCGGACAATTGATCCTGACTCGACGAGCCCCATTTAATGAGTATTAGCCTTAGATTTATAACCTTGTTCATATCCAAGCCCTTTTTAGTTGGTATTAGACTTCAATTTTATGGGTAATCGACTTTTCCCCCAAGCATGATTGAACTTGGTTTTTGGAGGGGGTGTTAGCTTGGATTTTCGGACAAATTGATCCTGACTCGACGAGCCCCATTTGAATGAGTATTAGCCTTAGATTTAAACCTTGTTCATATCCAAGCCCTTTTTAGTTGGTATTAGACTTCAATTTTATGGGTAATCGACTTTTCCCCCAAGCATGATTGAACTTGGTTTTTGGAGGGGGTGTTAGCCTTGGATTTTCGGACAATTGATCCTGACTCGACGAGCCCCATTTAATGAGTATTAGCCTTAGATTTATAACCTTGTTCATATCCAAGCCCTTTTTAGTTGGTATTAGACTTCAATTTTATGGGTAATCGACTTTTCCCCCAAGCATGATTGAACTTGGTTTTTGGAGGGGGTGTTAGCCTTGGATTTTCGGACAAATTGATCCTGACTCGACGAGCCCCATTTGAATGAGTATTAGCCTTAGATTTAAACCTTGTTCATATCCAAGCCCTTTTTAGTTGGTATTAGACTTCAATTTTATGGGTAATCGACTTTTCCCCCAAGCATGATTGAACTTGGTTTTTGGAGGGGGTGTTAGCCTTGGATTTTCGACAATTGATCCTGACTCGACGAGCCCCATTTAATGAGTATTAGCCTTAGATTTATAACCTTGTTCATATCCAAGCCCTTTTTAGTTGGTATTAGACTTCAATTTTATGGGTAATCGACTTTTCCCCCAAGCATGATTGAACTTGGTTTTTGGAGGGGGTGTTAGCCTTGGATTTTCGTACAATTGATCCTGACTCGACGAGCCCCATTTGAATGAGTATTAGCCTTAGATTTATAACCTTGTTCATATCCAAGCCCTTTTTAGTTGGTATTAGACTTCAATTTTATGGGTAATCGACTTTTCCCCCAAGCATGATTGAACTTGGTTTTTGGAGGGGGTGTTAGCCTTGGATTTTCGACAATTGATCCTGACTCGACGAGCCCCATTTAATGAGTATTAGCCTTAGATTTATAACCTTGTTCATATCCAAGCCCTTTTTAGTTGGTATTAGACTTCAATTTTATGGGTAATCGACTTTTCCCCCAAGCATGATTGAACTTGGTTTTTGGAGGGGGTGTTAGCCTTGGATTTTCGGACAAATTGATCCTGACTCGACGAGCCCCATTTGAATGAGTATTAGCCTTAGATTTAAACCTTGTTCATATCCAAGCCCTTTTTAGTTGGTATTAGACTTCAATTTTATGGGTAATCGACTTTTCCCCCAAGCATGATTGAACTTGGTTTTTGGAGGGGGTGTTAGCCTTGGATTTTCGTACATATTGATCCTGACTCGACGAGCCCCATTTCAATGAGTATTAGCCTTAGATTTATAACCTTGTTCATATCCAAGCCCTTTTTAGTTGGTATTAGACTTCAATTTTATGGGTAATCGACTTTTCCCCCAAGCATGATTGAACTTGGTTTTTGGAGGGGGTGTTAGCTTGGATTTTCGGATAAATTGATCCTGACTCGACGAGCCCCATTTAATGAGTATTAGCCTTAGATTTATAACCTTGTTCATATCCAAGCCCTTTTTAGTTGGTATTAGACTTCAATTTTATGGGTAATCGACTTTTCCCCCAAGCATGATTGAACTTGGTTTTTGGAGGGGGTGTTAGCTTGGATTTTCGGACAAGTTGATCCTGACTCGACGAGCCCCATTTAAATGAGTATTAGCCTTAGATTTATAACCTTGTTCATATCCAAGCCCTTTTTAGTTGGTATTAGACTTCAATTTTATGGGTAATCGACTTTTCCCCCAAGCATGATTGAACTTGGTTTTTGGAGGGGGTGTTAGCCTTGGATTTTCGGACAAATTGATCCTGACTCGACGAGCCCCATTTGAATGAGTATTAGCCTTAGATTTAAACCTTGTTCATATCCAAGCCCTTTTTAGTTGGTATTAGACTTCAATTTTATGGGTAATCGACTTTTCCCCCAAGCATGATTGAACTTGGTTTTTGGAGGGGGTGTTAGCCTTGGATTTTCGACAAATTGATCCTGACTCGACGAGCCCCATTTGAATGAGTATTAGCCTTAGATTTAAACCTTGTTCATATCCAAGCCCTTTTTAGTTGGTATTAGACTTCAATTTTATGGGTAATCGACTTTTCCCCCAAGCATGATTGAACTTGGTTTTTGGAGGGGGTGTTAGCCTTGGATTTTCGTACATATTGATCCTGACTCGACGAGCCCCATTTCAATGAGTATTAGCCTTAGATTTATAACCTTGTTCATATCCAAGCCCTTTTTAGTTGGTATTAGACTTCAATTTTATGGGTAATCGACTTTTCCCCCAAGCATGATTGAACTTGGTTTTTGGAGGGGGTGTTAGCCTTGGATTTTCGTACATATTGATCCTGACTCGACGAGCCCCATTTAAATGAGTATTAGCCTTAGATTTATAACCTTGTTCATATCCAAGCCCTTTTTAGTTGGTATTAGACTTCAATTTTATGGGTAATCGACTTTTCCCCCAAGCATGATTGAACTTGGTTTTTGGAGGGGGTGTTAGCCTTGGATTTTCGGACAATTGATCCTGACTCGACGAGCCCCATTTGAATGAGTATTAGCCTTAGATTTATAACCTTGTTCATATCCAAGCCCTTTTTAGTTGGTATTAGACTTCAATTTTATGGGTAATCGACTTTTCCCCCAAGCATGATTGAACTTGGTTTTTGGAGGGGGTGTTAGCCTTGGATTTTCGGATAATTGATCCTGACTCGACGAGCCCCATTTAATGAGTATTAGCCTTAGATTTATAACCTTGTTCATATCCAAGCCCTTTTTAGTTGGTATTAGACTTCAATTTTATGGGTAATCGACTTTTCCCCCAAGCATGATTGAACTTGGTTTTTGGAGGGGGTGTTAGCCTTGGATTTTCGGACAAATTGATCCTGACTCGACGAGCCCCATTTGAATGAGTATTAGCCTTAGATTTAAACCTTGTTCATATCCAAGCCCTTTTTAGTTGGTATTAGACTTCAATTTTATGGGTAATCGACTTTTCCCCCAAGCATGATTGAACTTGGTTTTTGGAGGGGGTGTTAGCCTTGGATTTT
>CM045913.1:12409780-12428696 GCA_025169955.1 Salix arbutifolia
ACCCTAAACCCTAAACCCTAAACCCTAAACCCTAAACCCTAAACCCTAAACCCTAAACCCTAAACCCTAAACCCTAAACCCTAAACCCTAAACCCTAAACCCTAAACCCTAAACCCTAAACCCTAAACCCTAAACCCTAAACCCTAAACCCTAAACCCTAAACCCTAAACCCTAAACCCTAAACCCTAAACCCTAAACCCTAAACCCTAAACCCTAAACCCTAAACCCTAAACCCTAAACCCTAAACCCTAAACCCTAAACCCTAAACCCTAAACCCTAAACCCTAAACCCTAAACCCTAAACCCTAAACCCTAAACCCTAAACCCTAAACCCTAAACCCTAAACCCTAAACCCTAAACCCTAAACCCTAAACCCTAAACCCTAAACCCTAAACCCTAAACCCTAAACCCTAAACCCTAAACCCTAAACCCTAAACCCTAAACCCTAAACCCTAAACCCTAAACCCTAAACCCTAAACCCTAAACCCTAAACCCTAAACCCTAAACCCTAAACCCTAAACCCTAAACCCTAAACCCTAAACCCTAAACCCTAAACCCTAAACCCTAAACCCTAAACCCTAAACCCTAAACCCTAAACCCTAAACCCTAAACCCTAAACCCTAAACCCTAAACCCTAAACCCTAAACCCTAAACCCTAAACCCTAAACCCTAAACCCTAAACCCTAAACCCTAAACCCTAAACCCTAAACCCTAAACCCTAAACCCTAAACCCTAAACCCTAAACCCTAAACCCTAAACCCTAAACCCTAAACCCTAAACCCTAAACCCTAAACCCTAAACCCTAAACCCTAAACCCTAAACCCTAAACCCTAAACCCTAAACCCTAAACCCTAAACCCTAAACCCTAAACCCTAAACCCTAAACCCTAAACCCTAAACCCTAAACCCTAAACCCTAAACCCTAAACCCTAAACCCTAAACCCTAAACCCTAAACCCTAAACCCTAAACCCTAAACCCTAAACCCTAAACCCTAAACCCTAAACCCTAAACCCTAAACCCTAAACCCTAAACCCTAAACCCTAAACCCTAAACCCTAAACCCTAAACCCTAAACCCTAAACCCTAAACCCTAAACCCTAAACCCTAAACCCTAAACCCTAAACCCTAAACCCTAAACCCTAAACCCTAAACCCTAAACCCTAAACCCTAAACCCTAAACCCTAAACCCTAAACCCTAAACCCTAAACCCTAAACCCTAAACCCTAAACCCTAAACCCTAAACCCTAAACCCTAAACCCTAAACCCTAAACCCTAAACCCTAAACCCTAAACCCTAAACCCTAAACCCTAAACCCTAAACCCTAAACCCTAAACCCTAAACCCTAAACCCTAAACCCTAAACCCTAAACCCTAAACCCTAAACCCTAAACCCTAAACCCTAAACCCTAAACCCTAAACCCTAAACCCTAAACCCTAAACCCTAAACCCTAAACCCTAAACCCTAAACCCTAAACCCTAAACCCTAAACCCTAAACCCTAAACCCTAAACCCTAAACCCTAAACCCTAAACCCTAAACCCTAAACCCTAAACCCTAAACCCTAAACCCTAAACCCTAAACCCTAAACCCTAAACCCTAAACCCTAAACCCTAAACCCTAAACCCTAAACCCTAAACCCTAAACCCTAAACCCTAAACCCTAAACCCTAAACCCTAAACCCTAAACCCTAAACCCTAAACCCTAAACCCTAAACCCTAAACCCTAAACCCTAAACCCTAAACCCTAAACCCTAAACCCTAAACCCTAAACCCTAAACCCTAAACCCTAAACCCTAAACCCTAAACCCTAAACCCTAAACCCTAAACCCTAAACCCTAAACCCTAAACCCTAAACCCTAAACCCTAAACCCTAAACCCTAAACCCTAAACCCTAAACCCTAAACCCTAAACCCTAAACCCTAAACCCTAAACCCTAAACCCTAAACCCTAAACCCTAAACCCTAAACCCTAAACCCTAAACCCTAAACCCTAAACCCTAAACCCTAAACCCTAAACCCTAAACCCTAAACCCTAAACCCTAAACCCTAAACCCTAAACCCTAAACCCTAAACCCTAAACCCTAAACCCTAAACCCTAAACCCTAAACCCTAAACCCTAAACCCTAAACCCTAAACCCTAAACCCTAAACCCTAAACCCTAAACCCTAAACCCTAAACCCTAAACCCTAAACCCTAAACCCTAAACCCTAAACCCTAAACCCTAAACCCTAAACCCTAAACCCTAAACCCTAAACCCTAAACCCTAAACCCTAAACCCTAAACCCTAAACCCTAAACCCTAAACCCTAAACCCTAAACCCTAAACCCTAAACCCTAAACCCTAAACCCTAAACCCTAAACCCTAAACCCTAAACCCTAAACCCTAAACCCTAAACCCTAAACCCTAAACCCTAAACCCTAAACCCTAAACCCTAAACCCTAAACCCTAAACCCTAAACCCTAAACCCTAAACCCTAAACCCTAAACCCTAAACCCTAAACCCTAAACCCTAAACCCTAAACCCTAAACCCTAAACCCTAAACCCTAAACCCTAAACCCTAAACCCTAAACCCTAAACCCTAAACCCTAAACCCTAAACCCTAAACCCTAAACCCTAAACCCTAAACCCTAAACCCTAAACCCTAAACCCTAAACCCTAAACCCTAAACCCTAAACCCTAAACCCTAAACCCTAAACCCTAAACCCTAAACCCTAAACCCTAAACCCTAAACCCTAAACCCTAAACCCTAAACCCTAAACCCTAAACCCTAAACCCTAAACCCTAAACCCTAAACCCTAAACCCTAAACCCTAAACCCTAAACCCTAAACCCTAAACCCTAAACCCTAAACCCTAAACCCTAAACCCTAAACCCTAAACCCTAAACCCTAAACCCTAAACCCTAAACCCTAAACCCTAAACCCTAAACCCTAAACCCTAAACCCTAAACCCTAAACCCTAAACCCTAAACCCTAAACCCTAAACCCTAAACCCTAAACCCTAAACCCTAAACCCTAAACCCTAAACCCTAAACCCTAAACCCTAAACCCTAAACCCTAAACCCTAAACCCTAAACCCTAAACCCTAAACCCTAAACCCTAAACCCTAAACCCTAAACCCTAAACCCTAAACCCTAAACCCTAAACCCTAAACCCTAAACCCTAAACCCTAAACCCTAAACCCTAAACCCTAAACCCTAAACCCTAAACCCTAAACCCTAAACCCTAAACCCTAAACCCTAAACCCTAAACCCTAAACCCTAAACCCTAAACCCTAAACCCTAAACCCTAAACCCTAAACCCTAAACCCTAAACCCTAAACCCTAAACCCTAAACCCTAAACCCTAAACCCTAAACCCTAAACCCTAAACCCTAAACCCTAAACCCTAAACCCTAAACCCTAAACCCTAAACCCTAAACCCTAAACCCTAAACCCTAAACCCTAAACCCTAAACCCTAAACCCTAAACCCTAAACCCTAAACCCTAAACCCTAAACCCTAAACCCTAAACCCTAAACCCTAAACCCTAAACCCTAAACCCTAAACCCTAAACCCTAAACCCTAAACCCTAAACCCTAAACCCTAAACCCTAAACCCTAAACCCTAAACCCTAAACCCTAAACCCTAAACCCTAAACCCTAAACCCTAAACCCTAAACCCTAAACCCTAAACCCTAAACCCTAAACCCTAAACCCTAAACCCTAAACCCTAAACCCTAAACCCTAAACCCTAAACCCTAAACCCTAAACCCTAAACCCTAAACCCTAAACCCTAAACCCTAAACCCTAAACCCTAAACCCTAAACCCTAAACCCTAAACCCTAAACCCTAAACCCTAAACCCTAAACCCTAAACCCTAAACCCTAAACCCTAAACCCTAAACCCTAAACCCTAAACCCTAAACCCTAAACCCTAAACCCTAAACCCTAAACCCTAAACCCTAAACCCTAAACCCTAAACCCTAAACCCTAAACCCTAAACCCTAAACCCTAAACCCTAAACCCTAAACCCTAAACCCTAAACCCTAAACCCTAAACCCTAAACCCTAAACCCTAAACCCTAAACCCTAAACCCTAAACCCTAAACCCTAAACCCTAAACCCTAAACCCTAAACCCTAAACCCTAAACCCTAAACCCTAAACCCTAAACCCTAAACCCTAAACCCTAAACCCTAAACCCTAAACCCTAAACCCTAAACCCTAAACCCTAAACCCTAAACCCTAAACCCTAAACCCTAAACCCTAAACCCTAAACCCTAAACCCTAAACCCTAAACCCTAAACCCTAAACCCTAAACCCTAAACCCTAAACCCTAAACCCTAAACCCTAAACCCTAAACCCTAAACCCTAAACCCTAAACCCTAAACCCTAAACCCTAAACCCTAAACCCTAAACCCTAAACCCTAAACCCTAAACCCTAAACCCTAAACCCTAAACCCTAAACCCTAAACCCTAAACCCTAAACCCTAAACCCTAAACCCTAAACCCTAAACCCTAAACCCTAAACCCTAAACCCTAAACCCTAAACCCTAAACCCTAAACCCTAAACCCTAAACCCTAAACCCTAAACCCTAAACCCTAAACCCTAAACCCTAAACCCTAAACCCTAAACCCTAAACCCTAAACCCTAAACCCTAAACCCTAAACCCTAAACCCTAAACCCTAAACCCTAAACCCTAAACCCTAAACCCTAAACCCTAAACCCTAAACCCTAAACCCTAAACCCTAAACCCTAAACCCTAAACCCTAAACCCTAAACCCTAAACCCTAAACCCTAAACCCTAAACCCTAAACCCTAAACCCTAAACCCTAAACCCTAAACCCTAAACCCTAAACCCTAAACCCTAAACCCTAAACCCTAAACCCTAAACCCTAAACCCTAAACCCTAAACCCTAAACCCTAAACCCTAAACCCTAAACCCTAAACCCTAAACCCTAAACCCTAAACCCTAAACCCTAAACCCTAAACCCTAAACCCTAAACCCTAAACCCTAAACCCTAAACCCTAAACCCTAAACCCTAAACCCTAAACCCTAAACCCTAAACCCTAAACCCTAAACCCTAAACCCTAAACCCTAAACCCTAAACCCTAAACCCTAAACCCTAAACCCTAAACCCTAAACCCTAAACCCTAAACCCTAAACCCTAAACCCTAAACCCTAAACCCTAAACCCTAAACCCTAAACCCTAAACCCTAAACCCTAAACCCTAAACCCTAAACCCTAAACCCTAAACCCTAAACCCTAAACCCTAAACCCTAAACCCTAAACCCTAAACCCTAAACCCTAAACCCTAAACCCTAAACCCTAAACCCTAAACCCTAAACCCTAAACCCTAAACCCTAAACCCTAAACCCTAAACCCTAAACCCTAAACCCTAAACCCTAAACCCTAAACCCTAAACCCTAAACCCTAAACCCTAAACCCTAAACCCTAAACCCTAAACCCTAAACCCTAAACCCTAAACCCTAAACCCTAAACCCTAAACCCTAAACCCTAAACCCTAAACCCTAAACCCTAAACCCTAAACCCTAAACCCTAAACCCTAAACCCTAAACCCTAAACCCTAAACCCTAAACCCTAAACCCTAAACCCTAAACCCTAAACCCTAAACCCTAAACCCTAAACCCTAAACCCTAAACCCTAAACCCTAAACCCTAAACCCTAAACCCTAAACCCTAAACCCTAAACCCTAAACCCTAAACCCTAAACCCTAAACCCTAAACCCTAAACCCTAAACCCTAAACCCTAAACCCTAAACCCTAAACCCTAAACCCTAAACCCTAAACCCTAAACCCTAAACCCTAAACCCTAAACCCTAAACCCTAAACCCTAAACCCTAAACCCTAAACCCTAAACCCTAAACCCTAAACCCTAAACCCTAAACCCTAAACCCTAAACCCTAAACCCTAAACCCTAAACCCTAAACCCTAAACCCTAAACCCTAAACCCTAAACCCTAAACCCTAAACCCTAAACCCTAAACCCTAAACCCTAAACCCTAAACCCTAAACCCTAAACCCTAAACCCTAAACCCTAAACCCTAAACCCTAAACCCTAAACCCTAAACCCTAAACCCTAAACCCTAAACCCTAAACCCTAAACCCTAAACCCTAAACCCTAAACCCTAAACCCTAAACCCTAAACCCTAAACCCTAAACCCTAAACCCTAAACCCTAAACCCTAAACCCTAAACCCTAAACCCTAAACCCTAAACCCTAAACCCTAAACCCTAAACCCTAAACCCTAAACCCTAAACCCTAAACCCTAAACCCTAAACCCTAAACCCTAAACCCTAAACCCTAAACCCTAAACCCTAAACCCTAAACCCTAAACCCTAAACCCTAAACCCTAAACCCTAAACCCTAAACCCTAAACCCTAAACCCTAAACCCTAAACCCTAAACCCTAAACCCTAAACCCTAAACCCTAAACCCTAAACCCTAAACCCTAAACCCTAAACCCTAAACCCTAAACCCTAAACCCTAAACCCTAAACCCTAAACCCTAAACCCTAAACCCTAAACCCTAAACCCTAAACCCTAAACCCTAAACCCTAAACCCTAAACCCTAAACCCTAAACCCTAAACCCTAAACCCTAAACCCTAAACCCTAAACCCTAAACCCTAAACCCTAAACCCTAAACCCTAAACCCTAAACCCTAAACCCTAAACCCTAAACCCTAAACCCTAAACCCTAAACCCTAAACCCTAAACCCTAAACCCTAAACCCTAAACCCTAAACCCTAAACCCTAAACCCTAAACCCTAAACCCTAAACCCTAAACCCTAAACCCTAAACCCTAAACCCTAAATGATTGAACTTGGTTTTTGGAGGGGGTCTTAGCCTTGGATTTTCGGACAAATTGATGCTGACTCGACGAGCCCCATTTAAATGAGTATTAGCCTTAGATTTCAAAACTTGTTCATATCCAATACCTTTTTAGTTGGTATTAGACTTCAATTTTATGGGTAATAGACTTTTCCCCCAAGCATGATTGAACTTGGTTTTTGGAGGGGGTGTTAGCCTTCGATTTTCGGACAAATTGATCCTCACTCGACGAGCCCCGTTTGAATGAGTATTAGCCTTAGATTTATAACCTTGTTCATATCCAAGACCTTTTTAGTTGGTATTAGACTTCAATTTTATGGGTAATAGACTTTTCCCACAAGCATGATTGAACTTGGTTTTTGGAGGGGGTGTTAGCCTTGGATTTTCGGACAATTTGATCCGTACTCAACGAGCCCCATTTGACTGAGTATTAGCCTTAGATTTCAAACCTTATTCATATCCAATACCTTTTTAGTTGTTAGTAGACTTCAATTTTATGGGTAATAAACTTTTCCCCCAAGCATGATTGAACTTGGTTTTTGGAGGGGGTGTTAGCCTTGGATTTTCGGACAAATTGATCCTCACTCGACGAGGCCCATTTGAATGAGTATTAGCGTTAGATTTATAACCTTGTTCATATCCAAGACCTTTTTAGTTGGTATTAGACTTCAATTTTATGGGTAATAGAGTTTTCCCCCAAGCATGATAGAACTTGGTTTTTGGAGGGGGTGTTAGCCTTGGATTTTCGGACAAATTGATCCTGACTCGACGAGCCCCATTTGAATGAGTATTAGCCTTAGATTTCAAACCTTGTTCATATCCAAGACCTTTTTAGTTGGTATTTGACTACAATTTTATGGGTAATAGACTTTTCCGCCAAGCATGATTGAACTTGGTTTTTGGAGGGGGTGTTAGCCTTGGATTTTCGGACAAATTGATCCTCACTCGACGAGCCCATTTGAATGAGTATTAGCCTTAGATTTATAACCTTGTTCATATCCAAGCCCTTTTTAGTTGGTATTAGACTTCAATTTTATGGGTAATAGACTTTTCCCCCAAGCATGATTGAACTTGGTTTTTGGAGGGGGTGTTAGCCTTGGATTTTCGGACAAATTGATCCTGACTCGACGAGCCCTGTTTGAATGAGTATTAGCCTTATATTTATAACCTTGTTCATATCCAAGACCTTTTTAGTTGGTATTAGACTTCAATTTTATGGGTAATAGATTTTTCCCCCAAGCATGATTGAACTTGGTTTTTGGAGGGGGTGTTAGCCTTGGATTTTCGGACAAATTGATCCTCACTCGACGAGGCCCATTTGAATGAGTATTAGCCTTAGATTTCAAACCTTGTTCATATCCAAGACCTTTTTAGTTGGTATTAGACTTCAATTTTATGGGTAATAGAATTTTCCCGCAAGCATGATTGAACTTGGTTTTTGGAGGGGGTGTTAGCCTTGGATTTTCGGACAAATTGATCCTGACTCGACGAGCCCCATTTAAATGAGTATTAGCCTTAGATTTCAAACCTTGTTCATATCCAAGACCTTTTTAGTTGGTATTAGACTTCAATTTTATGGGTAATAGACTTTTCCGCCAAGCATGATTGAACTTGGTTTTTGGAGGGGGTGTTAGCCTTGGATTTTAGGACATATTGATCCTCACTCGACGAGGCCCATTTGAATGAGTATTATCCTTAGATTTATAACCTTGTTCATATCCAAGACCTTTTTAGTTGGTATTAGACTTCAATTTTATGGGTAATAGAGTTTTCCCCCAAGCATGATAGAACTTGGTTTTTGGAGGGGGTGTTAGCCTTGGATTTTCGGACAAATTGATCCTGACTCGACGAGCCCCATTTGAATGAGTATTAGCCTTAGATTTCAAACCTTGTTCATATCCAAGACCTTTTTAGTTGGTATTAGACTTCAATTTTATGGGTAATAGACTTTTCCCCCAAGCATGATTGAACTTGGTTTTTGGAGGGGGTGTTAGCCTTGGATTTTCGGACAAATTGATCCTCACTCGACGAGGCCCATTTGAATGAGTATTAGCCTTAGATTTATAACCTTGTTCATATCCAAGACCTTTTTAGTTGGTATTAGACTTCAATTTTATGGGTAATAGAGTTTTCCGCCAAGCATGATAGAACTTGGTTTTTGGAGGGGGTGTTAGCCTTCGATTTTCGGACAAATTGATCCTGACACGACGACCGCATTTCAATGAGTATTAGCCTTAGATTTATAACCTTGTTCATATCCAAGACCTTTTTAGTTGGTATTAGACTTCAATTTTATGGGTAATAGAGTTTTCCCCCAAGCATGATTGAACTTGGTTTTTGGAGGGGGTGTTAGCCTTGGATTTTCGGACAAATTGATCCTGACTCGACGAGCCCCATTTGAATGAGTATTAGCCTTAGATTTCAAACCTTGTTCATATCCAAGACCTTTTTAGTTGGTATTAGACTTCAATTTTATGGGTAATAGACTTTTCCGCCAAACATGATTGAACTTGGTTTTTGGAGGGGGTGTTAGCCTTGGATTTTAGGACAAATTGATCCTCACTCGACGAGGCCCATTTGAATGAGTATTAGCCTTAGATTTATAACCTTGTTCATATCCAAGACCTTTTTAGTTGGTATTAGACTTCAATTTTATGGGTAATAGAGTTTTCCCCCAAGCATGATAGAACTTGGTTTTTGGAGGGGGTGTTAGCCTTGGATTTTCGGACAAATTGATCCTGACTCGACGAGCCCCATTTGAATGAGTATTAGCCTTAGATTTCAAACCTTGTTCATATCCAAGACCTTTTTAGTTGGTATTAGACTTCAATTTTATGGGTAATAGACTTTTCCCCCAAGCATGATTGAACTTGGTTTTTGGAGGGGGTGTTAGCCTTGGATTTTCGGACAAATTGATCCTCACTCGACGAGCCCCATTTGAATGAGTATTAGCCTTAGATTTCAAACCTTGTTCATATCCAAGACCTTTTTAGTTGGTATTAGACTTCAATTTTATGGGTAATAGACTTTTCCCCCAAGCATGATTGAACTTGGTTTTTGGAGGGGGTGTTAGCCTTGGATTTTCGGACAAATTGATCCTGACTCGACGAGCCCCATTTGAATGAGTATTAGCCTTAGATTTAAACCTTGTTCATATCCAAGACCTTTTTAGTTGGTATTAGACTTCAATTTTATGGGTAATAGACTTTTCCCCCAAGCATGATTGAACTTGGTTTTTGGAGGGGGTGTTAGCCTTGGATTTTCGGACAAATTGATCCTCACTCGACGAGCCCATTTGAATGAGTATTAGCCTTAGATTTCAAACCTTGTTCATATCCAAGACCTTTTTAGTTGGTATTAGACTTCAATTTTATGGGTAATAGACTTTTCCCCCAAGCATGATTGAACTTGGTTTTTGGAGGGGGTGTTAGCCTTGGATTTTCGGACAAATTGATCCTGACTCGACGAGCCCCATTTGAATGAGTATTAGCCTTAGATTTCAAACCTTGTTCATATCCAAGACCTTTTTAGTTGGTATTAGACTTCAATTTTATGGGTAATAGACTTTTCCCCCAAGCATGATTGAACTTGGTTTTTGGAGGGGGTGTTAGCCTTGGATTTTCGGACAAATTGATCCTCACTCGACGAGCCCATTTGAATGAGTATTAGCCTTAGATTTCAAACCTTGTTCATATCCAAGACCTTTTTAGTTGGTATTAGACTTCAATTTTATGGGTAATAGAGTTTTCCCCCAAGCATGATTGAACTTGGTTTTTGGAGGGGGTGTTAGCCTTGGATTTTCGGACAAATTGATCCTGACTCGACGAGCCCCATTTGAATGAGTATTAGCCTTAGATTTCAAACCTTGTTCATATCCAAGACCTTTTTAGTTGGTATTAGACTTCAATTTTATGGGTAATAGAGTTTTCCCCCAAGCATGATTGAACTTGGTTTTTGGAGGGGGTGTTAGCCTTGGATTTTCGGACAAATTGATCCTCACTCGACGAGCCCCATTTGAATGAGTATTAGCCTTAGATTTATAACCTTGTTCATATCCAAGACCTTTTTAGTTGGTATTAGACTTCAATTTTATGGGTAATAGAGTTTTCCCCCAAGCATGATTGAACTTGGTTTTTGGAGGGGGTGTTAGCCTTGGATTTTCGGACAAATTGATCCTGACTCGACGAGCCCCATTTGAATGAGTATTAGCCTTAGATTTATAACCTTGTTCATATCCAAGACCTTTTTAGTTGGTATTAGACTTCAATTTTATGGGTAATAGAGTTTTCCCCCAAGCATGATTGAACTTGGTTTTTGGAGGGGGTGTTAGCCTTGGATTTTCGGACAAATTGATCCTCACTCGACGAGCCCCATTTGAATGAGTATTAGCCTTAGATTTCAAACCTTGTTCATATCCAAGACCTTTTTAGTTGGTATTAGACTTCAATTTTATGGGTAATAGACTTTTCCCCAAGCATGATTGAACTTGGTTTTTGGAGGGGGTGTTAGCCTTGGATTTTCGGACAAATTGATCCTCACTCGACGAGCCCCATTTGAATGAGTATTAGCCTTAGATTTCAAACCTTGTTCATATCCAAGACCTTTTTAGTTGGTATTAGACTTCAATTTTATGGGTAATAGACTTTTCCCCCAAGCATGATTGAACTTGGTTTTTGGAGGGGGTGTTAGCCTTGGATTTTCGGACAAATTGATCCTGACTCGACGAGCCCCATTTGAATGAGTATTAGCCTTAGATTTCAAACCTTGTTCATATCCAAGACCTTTTTAGTTGGTATTAGACTTCAATTTTATGGGTAATAGACTTTTCCCCCAAGCATGATTGAACTTGGTTTTTGGAGGGGGTGTTAGCCTTGGATTTTCGGACAAATTGATCCTCACTCGACGAGCCCCATTTGAATGAGTATTAGCCTTAGATTTAAACCTTGTTCATATCCAAGACCTTTTTAGTTGGTATTAGACTTCAATTTTATGGGTAATAGACTTTTCCCCCAAGCATGATTGAACTTGGTTTTTGGAGGGGGTGTTAGCCTTGGATTTTCGGACAAATTGATCCTGACTCGACGAGCCCCATTTGAATGAGTATTAGCCTTAGATTTCAAACCTTGTTCATATCCAAGACCTTTTTAGTTGGTATTAGACTTCAATTTTATGGGTAATAGACTTTTCCCCCAAGCATGATTGAACTTGGTTTTTGGAGGGGGTGTTAGCCTTGGATTTTCGGACAAATTGATCCTCACTCGACGAGCCCCATTTGAATGAGTATTAGCCTTAGATTTCAAACCTTGTTCATATCCAAGACCTTTTTAGTTGGTATTAGACTTCAATTTTATGGGTAATAGACTTTTCCCCCAAGCATGATTGAACTTGGTTTTTGGAGGGGGTGTTAGCCTTGGATTTTCGGACAAATTGATCCTGACTCGACGAGCCCCATTTGAATGAGTATTAGCCTTAGATTTCAAACCTTGTTCATATCCAAGACCTTTTTAGTTGGTATTAGACTTCAATTTTATGGGTAATAGACTTTTCCCCCAAGCATGATTGAACTTGGTTTTTGGAGGGGGTGTTAGCCTTGGATTTTCGGACAAATTGATCCTCACTCGACGAGCCCCATTTGAATGAGTATTAGCCTTAGATTTCAAACCTTGTTCATATCCAAGACCTTTTTAGTTGGTATTAGACTTCAATTTTATGGGTAATAGACTTTTCCCCCAAGCATGATTGAACTTGGTTTTTGGAGGGGGTGTTAGCCTTGGATTTTCGGACAAATTGATCCTCACTCGACGAGCCCCATTTGAATGAGTATTAGCCTTAGATTTCAAACCTTGTTCATATCCAAGACCTTTTTAGTTGGTATTAGACTTCAATTTTATGGGTAATAGACTTTTCCCCCAAGCATGATTGAACTTGGTTTTTGGAGGGGGTGTTAGCCTTGGATTTTCGGACAAATTGATCCTCACTCGACGAGCCCCATTTGAATGAGTATTAGCCTTAGATTTCAAACCTTGTTCATATCCAAGACCTTTTTAGTTGGTATTAGACTTCAATTTTATGGGTAATAGACTTTTCCCCCAAGCATGATTGAACTTGGTTTTTGGAGGGGGTGTTAGCCTTGGATTTTCGGACAAATTGATCCTCACTCGACGAGCCCCATTTGAATGAGTATTAGCCTTAGATTTAAACCTTGTTCATATCCAAGACCTTTTTAGTTGGTATTAGACTTCAATTTTATGGGTAATAGACTTTTCCCCCAAGCATGATTGAACTTGGTTTTTGGAGGGGGTGTTAGCCTTGGATTTTCGGACAAATTGATCCTGACTCGACGAGCCCCATTTGAATGAGTATTAGCCTTAGATTTCAAACCTTGTTCATATCCAAGACCTTTTTAGTTGGTATTAGACTTCAATTTTATGGGTAATAGACTTTTCCCCCAAGCATGATTGAACTTGGTTTTTGGAGGGGGTGTTAGCCTTGGATTTTCGGACAAATTGATCCTCACTCGACGAGCCCCATTTGAATGAGTATTAGCCTTAGATTTAAACCTTGTTCATATCCAAGACCTTTTTAGTTGGTATTAGACTTCAATTTTATGGGTAATAGACTTTTCCCCCAAGCATGATTGAACTTGGTTTTTGGAGGGGGTGTTAGCCTTGGATTTTCGGACAAATTGATCCTGACTCGACGAGCCCCATTTGAATGAGTATTAGCCTTAGATTTCAAACCTTGTTCATATCCAAGACCTTTTTAGTTGGTATTAGACTTCAATTTTATGGGTAATAGACTTTTCCCCCAAGCATGATTGAACTTGGTTTTTGGAGGGGGTGTTAGCCTTGGATTTTCGGACAAATTGATCCTGACTCGACGAGCCCCATTTGAATGAGTATTAGCCTTAGATTTCAAACCTTGTTCATATCCAAGACCTTTTTAGTTGGTATTAGACTTCAATTTTATGGGTAATAGACTTTTCCCCCAAGCATGATTGAACTTGGTTTTTGGAGGGGGTGTTAGCCTTGGATTTTCGGACAAATTGATCCTCACTCGACGAGGCCCATTTGAATGAGTATTAGCCTTAGATTTATAACCTTGTTCATATCCAAGACCTTTTTAGTTGGTATTAGACTTCAATTTTATGGGTAATAGAGTTTTCCCCCAAGCATGATTGAACTTGGTTTTTGGAGGGGGTGTTAGCCTTGGATTTTCGGACAAATTGATCCTGACTCGACGAGCCCCATTTGAATGAGTATTAGCCTTAGATTTCAAACCTTGTTCATATCCAAGACCTTTTTAGTTGGTATTAGACTTCAATTTTATGGGTAATAGACTTTTCCCCCAAGCATGATTGAACTTGGTTTTTGGAGGGGGTGTTAGCCTTGGATTTTCGGACAAATTGATCCTCACTCGACGAGCCCATTTGAATGAGTATTAGCCTTAGATTTATAACCTTGTTCATATCCAAGACCTTTTTAGTTGGTATTAGACTTCAATTTTATGGGTAATAGACTTTTCCCCCAAGCATGATTGAACTTGGTTTTTGGAGGGGGTGTTAGCCTTGGATTTTCGGACAAATTGATCCTGACTCGACGAGCCCATTTGAATGAGTATTAGCCTTAGATTTATAACCTTGTTCATATCCAAGACCTTTTTAGTTGGTATTAGACTTCAATTTTATGGGTAATAGAGTTTTCCCCCAAGCATGATAGAACTTGGTTTTTGGAGGGGGTGTTAGCCTTGGATTTTCGGACAAATTGATCCTGACTCGACGAGCCCCATTTGAATGAGTATTAGCCTTAGATTTCAAACCTTGTTCATATCCAAGACCTTTTTAGTTGGTATTAGACTTCAATTTTATGGGTAATAGACTTTTCCCCCAAGCATGATTGAACTTGGTTTTTGGAGGGGGTGTTAGCCTTGGATTTTCGGACAAATTGATCCTCACTCGACGAGCCCCATTTGAATGAGTATTAGCCTTAGATTTCAAACCTTGTTCATATCCAAGACCTTTTTAGTTGGTATTAGACTTCAATTTTATGGGTAATAGACTTTTCCCCCAAGCATGATTGAACTTGGTTTTTGGAGGGGGTGTTAGCCTTGGATTTTCGGACAAATTGATCCTGACTCGACGAGCCCCATTTAAATGAGTATTAGCCTTAGATTTCAAACCTTGTTCATATCCAAGACCTTTTTAGTTGGTATTAGACTTCAATTTTATGGGTAATAGACTTTTCCCCCAAGCATGATTGAACTTGGTTTTTGGAGGGGGTGTTAGCCTTGGATTTTCGGACAAATTGATCCTGACTCGACGAGCCCCATTTGAATGAGTATTAGCCTTAGATTTCAAACCTTGTTCATATCCAAGACCTTTTTAGTTGGTATTAGACTTCAATTTTATGGGTAATAGACTTTTCCCCCAAGCATGATTGAACTTGGTTTTTGGAGGGGGTGTTAGCCTTGGATTTTCGGACAAATTGATCCTGACTCGACGAGCCCCATTTGAATGAGTATTAGCCTTAGATTTAAACCTTGTTCATATCCAAGACCTTTTTAGTTGGTATTAGACTTCAATTTTATGGGTAATAGACTTTTCCCCCAAGCATGATTGAACTTGGTTTTTGGAGGGGGTGTTAGCCTTGGATTTTCGGACAAATTGATCCTCACTCGACGAGCCCCATTTGAATGAGTATTAGCCTTAGATTTCAAACCTTGTTCATATCCAAGACCTTTTTAGTTGGTATTAGACTTCAATTTTATGGGTAATAGACTTTTCCCCCAAGCATGATTGAACTTGGTTTTTGGAGGGGGTGTTAGCCTTGGATTTTCGGACAAATTGATCCTCACTCGACGAGCCCCATTTGAATGAGTATTAGCCTTAGATTTCAAACCTTGTTCATATCCAAGACCTTTTTAGTTGGTATTAGACTTCAATTTTATGGGTAATAGACTTTTCCCCCAAGCATGATTGAACTTGGTTTTTGGAGGGGGTGTTAGCCTTGGATTTTCGGACAAATTGATCCTGACTCGACGAGCCCCATTTGAATGAGTATTAGCCTTAGATTTATAACCTTGTTCATATCCAAGACCTTTTTAGTTGGTATTAGACTTCAATTTTATGGGTAATAGACTTTTCCCCCAAGCATGATTGAACTTGGTTTTTGGAGGGGGTGTTAGCCTTGGATTTTCGGACAAATTGATCCTCACTCGACGAGCCCCATTTGAATGAGTATTAGCCTTAGATTTCAAACCTTGTTCATATCCAAGACCTTTTTAGTTGGTATTAGACTTCAATTTTATGGGTAATAGACTTTTCCCCCAAGCATGATTGAACTTGGTTTTTGGAGGGGGTGTTAGCCTTGGATTTTCGGACAAATTGATCCTGACTCGACGAGCCCCATTTGAATGAGTATTAGCCTTAGATTTCAAACCTTGTTCATATCCAAGACCTTTTTAGTTGGTATTAGACTTCAATTTTATGGGTAATAGACTTTTCCCCCAAGCATGATTGAACTTGGTTTTTGGAGGGGGTGTTAGCCTTGGATTTTCGGACAAATTGATCCTGACTCGACGAGCCCCATTTGAATGAGTATTAGCCTTAGATTTCAAACCTTGTTCATATCCAAGACCTTTTTAGTTGGTATTAGACTTCAATTTTATGGGTAATAGACTTTTCCCCCAAGCATGATTGAACTTGGTTTTTGGAGGGGGTGTTAGCCTTGGATTTTCGGACAAATTGATCCTCACTCGACGAGCCCATTTGAATGAGTATTAGCCTTAGATTTATAACCTTGTTCATATCCAAGACCTTTTTAGTTGGTATTAGACTTCAATTTTATGGGTAATAGACTTTTCCCCCAAGCATGATTGAACTTGGTTTTTGGAGGGGGTGTTAGCCTTGGATTTTCGGACAAATTGATCCTGACTCGACGAGCCCCATTTGAATGAGTATTAGCCTTAGATTTCAAACCTTGTTCATATCCAAGACCTTTTTAGTTGGTATTAGACTTCAATTTTATGGGTAATAGACTTTTCCCCCAAGCATGATTGAACTTGGTTTTTGGAGGGGGTGTTAGCCTTGGATTTTCGGACAAATTGATCCTCACTCGACGAGCCCATTTGAATGAGTATTAGCCTTAGATTTATAACCTTGTTCATATCCAAGACCTTTTTAGTTGGTATTAGACTTCAATTTTATGGGTAATAGACTTTTCCCCCAAGCATGATTGAACTTGGTTTTTGGAGGGGGTGTTAGCCTTGGATTTTCGGACAAATTGATCCTGACACGACGAGCCCATTTGAATGAGTATTAGCCTTAGATTTATAACCTTGTTCATATCCAAGACCTTTTTAGTTGGTATTAGACTTCAATTTTATGGGTAATAGACTTTTCCCCCAAGCATGATTGAACTTGGTTTTTGGAGGGGGTGTTAGCCTTGGATTTTCGGACAAATTGATCCTGACTCGACGAGCCCCATTTGAATGAGTATTAGCCTTAGATTTATAACCTTGTTCATATCCAAGACCTTTTTAGTTGGTATTAGACTTCAATTTTATGGGTAATAGACTTTTCCCCCAAGCATGATTGAACTTGGTTTTTGGAGGGGGTGTTAGCCTTGGATTTTCGGACAAATTGATCCTCACTCGACGAGGCCCATTTGAATGAGTATTAGCCTTAGATTTATAACCTTGTTCATATCCAAGACCTTTTTAGTTGGTATTAGACTTCAATTTTATGGGTAATAGACTTTTCCCCCAAGCATGATTGAACTTGGTTTTTGGAGGGGGTGTTAGCCTTGGATTTTCGGACAAATTGATCCTGACACGACGAGCCCCATTTGAATGAGTATTAGCCTTAGATTTCAAACCTTGTTCATATCCAAGACCTTTTTAGTTGGTATTAGACTTCAATTTTATGGGTAATAGACTTTTCCCCCAAGCATGATTGAACTTGGTTTTTGGAGGGGGTGTTAGCCTTGGATTTTCGGACAAATTGATCCTCACTCGACGAGCCCATTTGAATGAGTATTAGCCTTAGATTTATAACCTTGTTCATATCCAAGACCTTTTTAGTTGGTATTAGACTTCAATTTTATGGGTAATAGACTTTTCCCCCAAGCATGATTGAACTTGGTTTTTGGAGGGGGTGTTAGCCTTGGATTTTCGGACAAATTGATCCTGACTCGACGAGCCCATTTCAATGAGTATTAGCCTTAGATTTATAACCTTGTTCATATCCAAGACCTTTTTAGTTGGTATTAGACTTCAATTTTATGGGTAATAGACTTTTCCCCCAAGCATGATTGAACTTGGTTTTTGGAGGGGGTGTTAGCCTTGGATTTTCGGACAAATTGATCCTGACTCGACGAGCCCCATTTGAATGAGTATTAGCCTTAGATTTCAAACCTTGTTCATATCCAAGACCTTTTTAGTTGGTATTAGACTTCAATTTTATGGGTAATAGACTTTTCCCCCAAGCATGATTGAACTTGGTTTTTGGAGGGGGTGTTAGCCTTGGATTTTCGGACAAATTGATCCTCACTCGACGAGCCCATTTGAATGAGTATTAGCCTTAGATTTCAAACCTTGTTCATATCCAAGACCTTTTTAGTTGGTATTAGACTTCAATTTTATGGGTAATAGACTTTTCCCCCAAGCATGATTGAACTTGGTTTTTGGAGGGGGTGTTAGCCTTGGATTTTCGGACAAATTGATCCTGACTCGACGAGCCCCATTTGAATGAGTATTAGCCTTAGATTTAAACCTTGTTCATATCCAAGACCTTTTTAGTTGGTATTAGACTTCAATTTTATGGGTAATAGACTTTTCCCCCAAGCATGATTGAACTTGGTTTTTGGAGGGGGTGTTAGCCTTGGATTTTCGGACAAATTGATCCTGACTCGACGAGCCCCATTTGAATGAGTATTAGCCTTAGATTTCAAACCTTGTTCATATCCAAGACCTTTTTAGTTGGTATTAGACTTCAATTTTATGGGTAATAGACTTTTCCCCCAAGCATGATTGAACTTGGTTTTTGGAGGGGGTGTTAGCCTTGGATTTTCGGACAAATTGATCCTCACTCGACGAGCCCATTT
>CM045913.1:12428796-12492454 GCA_025169955.1 Salix arbutifolia
TTGGTTTTTGGAGGGGGTGTTAGCCTTGGATTTTCGGACAAATTGATCCTGACTCGACGAGCCCCATTTAAATGAGTATTAGCTTTATATATCTAACCTTGTTCATATCCAAGCGCTTTTTAGTTGGTATTAGACTTCAATTTATGGGTAATATAGTTTCCCCCCAAGCATGATTGAACTTGGTTTTTGGAGGGGGTGTTAGCCTTGGATTTTCGGACAAATTGATCCTGACTCGACGAGCCCCATTTAAATGAGTATTAGCCTTACATTTCTAACCTTGTTCATCTTTTCATATCCAAGCCCTTTTTAGATGGTATTAGACTTCAATTTTATGGCTAATAGACTTTTCCCCCAAGCATGATTTAACTTGGTTTTTGGAGGGGGTGTTAGCCTTGGATTTTCGGACAAATTGATCCTGACTCGACGAGCCCCATTTAAATGAGTATTAGCTTTATATTTCTAACCTTGTTCATATCCAAGCCCTTTTTAGTTGGTATTAGACTTCAATTTATGGGTAATAGTTTTCCCCCAAGCATGATTGAACTTGGTTTTTGGAGGGGGTGTTAGCCTTGGATTTTCGGACAAATTGATCCTGACTCGACGAGCCCCATTTAAATGAGTATTAGCCTTAGATTTCTAACCTTGTTCATCTTTTCTATCCAAGGCCTTTTTAGTTGGTATTAGACTTCAATTTTATGGTAATAGACTTTTCCCCCAAGCATGATTGAACTTGGTTTTTGGAGGGGGTGTTAGCCTTGGATTTTCGGACAAATTGATCCTGACTCGACGAGCCCCATTTAAATGAGTATTAGCTTTATATATCTAACCTTGTTCATATCCAAGCGCTTTTTAGGTGGTATTAGACTTCAATTTATGGGTAATATAGTTTCCCCCCAAGCATGATTGAACTTGGTTTTTGGAGGGGGTGTTAGCCTTGGATTTTCGGACAAATTGATCCTGACTCGACGAGCCCCATTTAAATGAGTATTAGCCTTATATTTCTAACCTTGTTCATCTTTTCATATCCAAGCCTTTTTAGTTGGTATTAGACTTCAATTTTATGGCTAATAGACTTTTCCCCCAAGCATGATTGAACTTGGTTTTTGGAGGGGGTGTTAGCCTTGGATTTTCGGACAAATTGATCCTGACACGACGAGCCCCATTTAAATGAGTATTAGCCTTATATTTCTAATCTTGTTCGTCTTTTCATTTCCAAGGCCTTTTTAGTTGGTATTAGACTTCAATTTTATGGATAATAGACTTTTCCCCCAAGCATGATTGAACTTGGTTTTTGGAGGGGGTGTTAGCCTTGGATTTTCGGACAAATTGATCCTGACTCGACGAGCCCCATTTAAATGAGTATTAGCCTTATATTTCTAGCCTTGTTCATATCCAAGGCCTTTTTAGTTGGTATTAGACTTCAAATTTATGGGTAATAGACTTTTCCCCCAAGCATGATTGAACTTGGTTTTTGGAGGGGGTGTTAGCCTTGGATTTTCGGACAAATTGATCCTGACTCGACGAGCCCATTTAAATGAGTATTAGCCTTATATTTCTAACCTTGTTCTTATCCAAGGCCTTTTTAGTTGGTATTAGACTTCAAATTTATGGGTAATAGACTTTTCCCCCAAGCATGATTGAACTGGTTTTTGGAGGGGGTGTTAGCCTTGGATTTTCGGACAAATTGATCCTGACTCGACGAGCCCCATTTAAATGAGTATTAGCCTTAGATTTCTAACCTTGTTCATCTTTTCATATCCAAGCCCTTTTTAGATGGTATTAGACTTCAATTTTATGGCTAATAGACTTTTCCCCCAAGCATGATTTAACTTGGTTTTTGGAGGGGGTGTTAGCCTTGGATTTTCGGACAAATTGATCCTGACTCGACGAGCCCCATTTAAATGAGTATTAGCCTTAGATTTCTAACCTTGTTCATCTTTTCCTATCCAAGCCCTTTTTAGATGGTATTAGACTTCAATTTTATGGCTAATAGACTTTTCCCCCAAGCATGATTGAACTTTGTTTTTGGAGGGGGTGTTAGCCTTGGATTTTCGGACAAATTGATCCTGACTCGACGAGCCCCATTTAAATGAGTATTAGCTTTATATATCTAACCTTGTTCATATCCAAGCGCTTTTTAGTTGGTATTAGACTTCAATTTATGGGTATATAGTTTCCCCCAAGCATGATTGAACTTGGTTTTTGGAGGGGGTGTTAGCCTTGGATTTTCGGACAAATTGATCCTGACTCGACGAGCCCCATTTAAATGAGTATTAGCCTTACATTTCTAACCTTGTTCATCTTTTCATATCCAAGCCCTTTTTAGATGGTATTAGACTTCAATTTTATGGCTAATAGACTTTTCCCCCAAGCATGATTGAACTTGGTTTTTGGAGGGGGTGTTAGCCTTGGATTTTCGGACAAATTGATCCTGACTCGACGAGCCCCATTTAAATGAGTATTAGCTTTATATTTCTAACCTTGTTCATATCCAAGCCCTTTTTAGTTGGTATTAGACTTCAATTTATGGGTATATAGTTTTCCCCCAAGCATGATTGAACTTGGTTTTTGGAGGGGGTGTTAGCCTTGGATTTTCGGACAAATTGATCCTGACACGACGAGCCCCATTTAAATGAGTATTAGCCTTATATTTCTAATCTTGTTCGTCTTTTCATTTCCAAGGCCTTTTTAGTTGGTATTAGACATCAATTTTATGGATAATAGACTTTTCCCCCAAGCATGATTGAACTTGGTTTTTGGAGGGGGTGTTAGCCTTGGATTTTCGGACAAATTGATCCTGACTTGACGAGCCCCATTTAAATGAGTATTAGCCTTAGATTTCTAACCTTGTTCATATCCAAGGCCTTTTTAGTTGGTATTAGACTTCAATTTATGGGTAATAGAGTTTTCCCCCAAGCATGATTGAACTTGGTTTTTGGAGGGGGTGTTAGCCTTGGATTTTCGGACAAATTGATCCTGACTTGACGAGCCCCATTTAAATGAGTATTAGCCTTATATTTCTAACCTTGTTCATATCCAAGGCCTTTTTAGTTGGTATTAGACTTCAAATTTATGGGTAATAGACTTTTCCCCCAAGCATGATTGAACTTGGTTTTTGGAGGGGGTGTTAGCCTTGGATTTTCGGACAAATTGATCCTGACTCGACGAGCCCAATTTCAATGAGTATTAGCCTTATATTTCTAACCTTGTTCTTATCCAAGCCTTTTTAGTTGGTATTAGACTTCAATTTATGGGTAATAGACTTTTCCCCCAAGCATGATTGAACTTGGTTTTTGGAGGGGGTGTTAGCCTTGGATTTTCGGACAAATTGATCCTGACTCGACGAGCCCCATTTAAATGAGTATTAGCCTTAGATTTCTAACCTTGTTCATCTTTTCATATCCAAGCCCTTTTTAGATGGTATTAGACTTCAATTTTATGGCTAATAGACTTTTCCCCCAAGCATGATTGAACTTGGTTTTTGGAGGGGGTGTTAGCCTTGGATTTTCGGACAAATTGATCCTGACTCGACGAGCCCCATTTAAATGAGTATTAGCCTTAGATTTCTAACCTTGTTCATATCCAAGGCCTTTTTAGTTGGTATTAGACTTCAATTTTATGGGTAATAGACTTTTCCCCCAAGCATGATTGAACTTGGTTTTTGGAGGGGGTGTTAGCCTTGGATTTTCGGACAAATTGATCCTGACTCGACGAGCCCAATTTCAATGAGTATTAGCCTTATATTTCTAACCTTGTTCTTATCCAAGGCCTTTTTAGTTGGTATTAGATTTCAAATTTATGGGTAATAGACTTTTCCCCCAAGCATGATTGAACCTGGTTTTTGGAGGGGGTGTTAGCCTTGGATTTTCGGACAAATTGATCCTGACTCGACGAGCCCCATTTAAATGAGTATTAGCCTTAGATTTCTAACCTTGTTCATCTTTTCATATCCAAGCCCTTTTTAGATGGTATTAGACTTCAATTTTATGGCTAATAGACTTTTCCCCCAAGCATGATTTAACTTGGTTTTTGGAGGGGGTGTTAGCCTTGGATTTTCGGACAAATTGATCCTGACTCGACGAGCCCCATTTAAATGAGTATTAGCCTTAGATTTCTAACCTTGTTCATCTTTTCCTATCCAAGCCCTTTTTAGATGGTATTAGACTTCAATTTTATGGGTAATAGACTTTTCCCCCAAGCATGATTGAACTTGGTTTTTGGAGGGGGTGTTAGCCTTGGATTTTCGGACAAATTGATCCTGACTCGACGAGCCCCATTTAAATGAGTATTAGCCTTATATTCTAACCTTGTTCATATCCAAGCCTTTTTAGTTGGTATTAGACTTCAATTTTATGGGTAATAGACTTTTCCCCCAAGCATGATTGAACTTGGTTTTTGGAGGGGGTGTTAGCCTTGGATTTTCGGACAAATTGATCCTGACTCGACGAGCCCCATTTAAATGAGTATTAGCCTTATATTTCTAACCTTGTCTTCATATCCAAGCCCTTTTTAGTTGGTATTAGACTTCAATTTATGGGTAATAGACTTTTCCCCCAAGCATGATTGAACTTGGTTTTTGGAGGGGGTGTTAGCCTTGGATTTTCGGACAAATTGATCCTGACTCGACGAGCCCCATTTAAATGAGTATTAGCCTTATATTTCTAACCTTGTTCATATCCAAGCCCTTTTTAGTTGGTATTAGACTTCAATTTATGGGTATATAGACTTTTCCCCCAAGCATGATTGAACTTGGTTTTTGGAGGGGGTGTTAGCCTTGGATTTTCGGACAAATTGATCCTGACACGACGAGCCCCATTTAAATGAGTATTAGCCTTATATTTCTAACCTTGTTCATATCCAAGGCCTTTTTAGTTGGTATTAGACTTCAATTTATGGGTAATAGACTTTTCCCCCAAGCATGATTGAACTTGGTTTTTGGAGGGGGTGTTAGCCTTGGATTTTCGGACAAATTGATCCTGACTCGACGAGCCCCATTTAAATGAGTATTAGCCTTAGATTTCTAACCTTGTTCATATCCAAGGCCTTTTTAGTTGGTATTAGACTTCAATTTATGGGTAATAGACTTTTCCCCCAAGCATGATTGAACTTGGTTTTTGGAGGGGGTGTTAGCCTTGGATTTTCGGACAAATTGATCCTGACTCGACGAGCCCCATTTAAATGAGTATTAGCCTTATATTTCTAACCTTGTTCATATCCAAGGCCTTTTTAGTTGGTATTAGACTTCAAATTTATGGGTAATAGACTTTTCCCCCAAGCATGATTGAACTTGGTTTTTGGAGGGGGTGTTAGCCTTGGATTTTCGGACAAATTGATCCTGACTCGACGAGCCCCATTTAAATGAGTATTAGCCTTATATTTCTAACCTTGTTCATATCCAAGCCTTTTTAGTTGGTATTAGACTTCAATTTATGGGTAATAGACTTTTCCCCCAAGCATGATTGAACTTGGTTTTTGGAGGGGGTGTTAGCCTTGGATTTTCGGACAAATTGATCCTGACTCGACGAGCCCCATTTAAATGAGTATTAGCCTTAGATTTCTAACCTTGTTCATCTTTTCATATCCAAGCCCTTTTTAGTTGGTATTAGACTTCAATTTTATGGCTAATAGACTTTTCCCCCAAGCATGATTGAACTTGGTTTTTGGAGGGGGTGTTAGCCTTGGATTTTCGGACAAATTGATCCTGACTCGACAAGCCCCATTTAAATGAGTATTAGCCTTAGATTTCTAACCTTGTTCATCTTTTCTATCCAAGGCCTTTTTAGATGGTATTAGACTTCAATTTTATGGGTAATAGACTTTTCCCCCAAGCATGATTGAACTTGGTTTTTGGAGGGGGTGTTAGCCTTGGATTTTCGGACAAATTGATCCTGACTCGACGAGCCCCATTTAAATGAGTATTAGCCTTATATTTCTAACCTTGTTCATATCCAAGCCCTTTTTAGTTGGTATTAGACTTCAATTTATGGGTAATAGACTTTTCCCCCAAGCATGATTGAACTTGGTTTTTGGAGGGGGTGTTAGCCTTGGATTTTCGGACAAATTGATCCTGACTCGACGAGCCCCATTTAAATGAGTATTAGCCTTAGATTTCTAACCTTGTTCATCTTTTCATATCCAAGCCCTTTTTAGATGGTATTAGACTTCAATTTTATGGCTAATAGACTTTTCCCCCAAGCATGATTGAACTTGGTTTTTGGAGGGGGTGTTAGCCTTGGATTTTCGGACAAATTGATCCTGACTCGACGAGCCCCATTTAAATGAGTATTAGCCTTATATTTCTAACCTTGTTCATATCCAAGCCCTTTTTAGTTGGTATTAGACTTCAATTTATGGGTAATATAGTTTTCCCCCAAGCATGATTGAACTTGGTTTTTGGAGGGGGTGTTAGCCTTGGATTTTCGGACAAATTGATCCTGACTCGACGAGCCCCATTTAAATGAGTATTAGCCTTAGATTTCTAACCTTGTTCATCTTTTCATATCCAAGCCTTTTTAGATGGTATTAGACTTCAATTTTATGGTAATAGACTTTTCCCCCAAGCATGATTGAACTTGGTTTTTGGAGGGGGTGTTAGCCTTGGTTTTTCAGACAAATTGATCCTGACTCGACGAGCCCCATTTAAATGAATATTAGCCTTATATTTCTAACCTTGTTCATATCGAAGCCCTTTTTAGTTGGTATGAGACTTCAATTTATAGGTAATAGACTTTTCCCCCAAGCATGATTGAACTTTGTTTTTGGAGGGGGTGTTAGCCTTGGATTTTCGGACAAATTGATCCTGACACGACGAGCCCCATTTAAATGAGTATTAGCCTTATATTTCTAATCTTGTTCGTCTTTTCATTTCCAAGGCCTTTTTAGTTGGTATTAGACTTCAATTTTATGGATAATAGACTTTTCCCCCAAGCATGATTGAACTTGGTTTTTGGAGGGGGTGTTAGCCTTGGATTTTCGGACAAATTGATCCTGACTGACGAGCCCCATTTAAATGAGTATTAGCCTTAGATTTCTAACCTTGTTCATATCCAAGGCCTTTTTAGTTGGTATTAGACTTCAATTTATGGGTAATAGAGTTTTCCCCCAAGCATGATTGAACTTGGTTTTTGGAGGGGGTGTTAGCCTTGGATTTTCGGACAAATTGATCCTGACTTGACGAGCCCCATTTAAATGAGTATTAGCCTTAGATTTCTAACCTTGTTCATATCCAAGGCCTTTTTAGTTGGTATTAGACTTCAATTTATGGGTAATAGACTTTTCCCCCAAGCATGATTGAACTTGGTTTTTGGAGGGGGTGTTAGCCTTGGATTTTCGGACAAATTGATCCTGACTCGACGAGCCCCATTTAAATGAGTATTAGCCTTATATTTCTAACCTTGTTCATATCCAAGGCCTTTTTAGTTGGTATTAGACTTCAAATTTATGGGTAATAGACTTTTCCCCCAAGCATGATTGAACCTGGTTTTTGGAGGGGGTGTTAGCCTTGGATTTTCGGACAAATTGATCCTGACTCGACGAGCCCCATTTAAATGAGTATTAGCCTTAGATTTCTAACCTTGTTCATCTTTTCATATCCAAGCCCTTTTTAGATGGTATTAGACTTCAATTTTATGGCTAATAGACTTTTCCCCCAAGCATGATTTAACTTGGTTTTTGGAGGGGGTGTTAGCCTTGGATTTTCGGACAAATTGATCCTGACTCGACGAGCCCCATTTAAATGAGTATTAGCCTTAGATTTCTAACCTTGTTCATCTTTTCCTATCCAAGCCCTTTTTAGATGGTATTAGACTTCAATTTTATGGCTAATAGACTTTTCCCCCAAGCATGATTGAACTTGGTTTTTGGAGGGGGTGTTAGCCTTGGATTTTCGGACAAATTGATCCTGACTCGACGAGCCCCATTTAAATGAGTATTAGCCTTATATTCTAACCTTGTTCATATCCAAGCCTTTTTAGTTGGTATTAGACTTCAATTTATGGGTAATAGACTTTTCCCCCAAGCATGATTGAACTTGGTTTTTGGAGGGGGTGTTAGCCTTGGATTTTCGGACAAATTGATCCTGACTCGACGAGCCCCATTTAAATGAGTATTAGCCTTATATTTCTAACCTTGTTCATCTTTTCATATCCAAGCCCTTTTTAGTTGGTATTAGACTTCAATTTATGGGTAATAGACTTTTCCCCCAAGCATGATTGAACTTGGTTTTTGGAGGGGGTGTTAGCCTTGGATTTTCGGACAAATTGATCCTGACTCGACGAGCCCCATTTAAATGAGTATTAGCTTTATATTTCTAACCTTGTTCATATCCAAGCCCTTTTTAGTTGGTATTAGACTTCAATTTATGGGTTATATAGTTTTCCCCCAAGCATGATTGAACTTGGTTTTTGGAGGGGGTGTTAGCCTTGGATTTTCGGACAAATTGATCCTGACTCGACGAGCCCCATTTAAATGAGTATTAGCCTTAGATTTCTAACCTTGTTCATCTTTTCATATCCAAGCCCTTTTTAGATGGTATTAGACTTCAATTTTATGGCTAATAGACTTTTCCCCCAAGCATGATTGAACTTGGTTTTTGGAGGGGGTGTTAGCCTTGGATTTTCGGACAAATTGATCCTGACTCGACGAGCCCCATTTAAATGAGTATTAGCTTTATATTTCTAACCTTGTTCATATCCAAGCCCTTTTTAGTTGGTATTAGACTTCAATTTATGGGTAATATAGTTTTCCCCCAAGCATGATTGAACTTGGTTTTTGGAGGGGGTGTTAGCCTTGGATTTTCGGACAAATTGATCCTGACTCGACGAGCCCCATTTAAATGAGTATTAGCCTTATATTTCTAATCTTGTTCCTTTTCATATCCAAGGCCTTTTTAGTTGGTATTAGACTTCAATTTATGGGTAATAGACTTTTCCCACAAGCATGATTGAACTTGGTTTTTGGAGGGGGTGTTAGCCTTGGATTTTCGGACAAATTGATCCTGACTGACGAGCCCCATTTAAATGAGTATTAGCCTTATATTTCTAACCTTGTTCATATCCAAGGCCTTTTTAGTTGGTATTAGACTTCAATTTATGGGTAATAGAGTTTTCCCCCAAGCATGATTGAACTTGGTTTTTGGAGGGGGTGTTAGCCTTGGTTTTTCAGACAAATTGATCCTGACTCGACGAGCCCCATTTAAATGAGTATTAGCCTTAGATTTCTAACCTTGTTCATATCCAAGGCCTTTTTAGTTGGTATTAGACTTCAATTTATGGGTAATAGACTTTTCCCCCAAGCATGATTGAACTTGGTTTTTGGAGGGGGTGTTAGCCTTGGATTTTCGGACAAATTGATCCTGACTCGACGAGCCCCATTTAAATGAGTATTAGCCTTATATTCTAACCTTGTTCATATCCAAGCCTTTTTAGTTGGTATTAGACTTCAATTTATGGGTAATATAGACTTTTCCCCCAAGCATGATTGAACTTGGTTTTTGGAGGGGGTGTTAGCCTTGGATTTTCGGACAAATTGATCCTGACTCGACGAGCCCCATTTAAATGAGTATTAGCCTTAGATTTCTAACCTTGTTCATCTTTTCATATCCAAGCCCTTTTTAGTTGGTATTAGACTTCAATTTATGGGTAATAGACTTTTCCCCCAAGCATGATTAACTTGGTTTTTGGAGGGGGTGTTAGCCTTGGATTTTCGGACAAATTGATCCTGACTCGACGAGCCCCATTTAAATGAGTATTAGCCTTAGATTTCTAATCTTGTTCGTCTTTTCATTTCCAAGGCCTTTTTAGTTGGTATTAGACTTCAATTTTGTGGTAATAGACTTTTCCCCCAAGCATGATTGAACTTGGTTTTTGGAGGGGGTGTTAGCCTTGGATTTTCGGACAAATTGATCCTGACTCGACGAGCCCCATTTAAATGAGTATTAGCCTTATATTTCTAACCTTGTTCATATCCAAGGCCTTTTTAGTTGGTATTAGACTTCAATTTATGGGTAATAGACTTTTCCCCCAAGCATGATTGAACTTGGTTTTTGGAGGGGGTGTTAGCCTTGGATTTTCGGACAAATTGATCCTGACTCGACGAGCCCCATTTAAATGAGTATTAGCCTTATATTTCTAACCTTGTTCTTATCCAAGGCCTTTTTAGTTGGTATTAGACTTCAATTTATGGGTAATAGACTTTTCCCCCAAGCATGATTGAACTTGGTTTTTGGAGGGGGTGTTAGCCTTGGATTTTCGGACAAATTGATCCTGACTCGACGAGCCCCATTTAAATGAGTATTAGCCTTAGATTTCTAACCTTGTTCATCTTTTCATATCCAAGCCCTTTTTAGATGGTATTAGACTTCAATTTTATGGCTAATAGACTTTTCCCCCAAGCATGATTTAACTTGGTTTTTGGAGGGGGTGTTAGCCTTGGATTTTCGGACAAATTGATCCTGACTCGACGAGCCCCATTTAAATGAGTATTAGCCTTAGATTTCTAACCTTGTTCATCTTTTCCTATCCAAGCCCTTTTTAGATGGTATTAGACTTCAATTTTATGGCTAATAGACTTTTCCCCCAAGCATGATTGAACTTTGTTTTTGGAGGGGGTGTTAGCCTTGGATTTTCGGACAAATTGATCCTGACTCGACGAGCCCCATTTAAATGAGTATTAGCTTTATATATCTAACCTTGTTCATATCCAAGCGCTTTTTAGTTGGTATTAGACTTCAATTTATGGGTAATATAGTTTCCCCCCAAGCATGATTGAACTTGGTTTTTGGAGGGGGTGTTAGCCTTGGATTTTCGGACAAATTGATCCTGACTCGACGAGCCCCATTTAAATGAGTATTAGCCTTACATTTCTAACCTTGTTCATCTTTTCATATCCAAGCCCTTTTTAGTTGGTATTAGACTTCAATTTTATGGATAATAGACTTTTCCCCCAAGCATGATTGAACTTGGTTTTTGGAGGGGGTGTTAGCCTTGGATTTTCGGACAAATTGATCCTGACTCGACGAGCCCCATTTAAATGAGTATTAGCCTTATATTTCTAACCTTGTTCATATCCAAGCCCTTTTTAGTTGGTATTAGACTTCAATTTATGGGTAATATAGTTTTCCCCCAAGCATGATTGAACTTGGTTTTTGGAGGGGGTGTTAGCCTTGGATTTTCGGACAAATTGATCCTGACACGACGAGCCCCATTTAAATGAGTATTAGCCTTATATTTCTAATCTTGTTCGTCTTTTCATTTCCAAGGCCTTTTTAGTTGGTATTAGACTTCAATTTTATGGATAATAGACTTTTCCCCCAAGCATGATTGAACTTGGTTTTTGGAGGGGGTGTTAGCCTTGGATTTTCGGACAAATTGATCCTGACTTGACGAGCCCCATTTAAATGAGTATTAGCCTTAGATTTCTAACCTTGTTCATATCCAAGGCCTTTTTAGTTGGTATTAGACTTCAATTTATGGGTAATAGACTTTTCCCCCAAGCATGATTGAACTTGGTTTTTGGAGGGGGTGTTAGCCTTGGATTTTCGGACAAATTGATCCTGACTCGACGAGCCCAATTTCAATGAGTATTAGCCTTATATTTCTAACCTTGTTCTTATCCAAGGCCTTTTTAGTTGGTATTAGATTTCAAATTTATGGGTAATAGACTTTTCCCCCAAGCATGATTGAACCTGGTTTTTGGAGGGGGTGTTAGCCTTGGATTTTCGGACAAATTGATCCTGACTCGACGAGCCCCATTTAAATGAGTATTAGCCTTAGATTTCTAACCTTGTTCATCTTTTCATATCCAAGCCCTTTTTAGATGGTATTAGACTTCAATTTTATGGCTAATAGACTTTTCCCCCAAGCATGATTTAACTTGGTTTTTGGAGGGGGTGTTAGCCTTGGATTTTCGGACAAATTGATCCTGACTCGACGAGCCCCATTTAAATGAGTATTAGCCTTAGATTTCTAACCTTGTTCATCTTTTCCTATCCAAGCCCTTTTTAGATGGTATTAGACTTCAATTTTATGGGTAATTGAGTTTTCCCCCAAGCATGATTGAACTTGGTTTTTGGAGGGGGTGTTAGCCTTGGTTTTTCAGACAAATTGATCCTGACTCGACGAGCCCCATTTAAATGAGTATTAGCCTTAGATTTAAACCTTGTTCATATCCAAGGCCTTTTTAGTTGGTATTAGACTTCAATTTTATGGGTAATAGACTTTTCCCCCAAGCATGATTGAACTTGGTTTTTGGAGGGGGTGTTAGCCTTGGATTTTCGGACAAATTGATCCTGACTCGACGAGCCCCATTTCAATGAGTATTAGCCTTATATTTCTAACCTTGGTCTTATCCAAGGCCTTTTTAGTTGGTATTAGATTTCAAATTTATGGGTAATAGACTTTTCCCCCAAGCATGATTGAACTTGGTTTTTGGAGGGGGTGTTAGCCTTGGATTTTCGGACAAATTGATCCTGACTCGACGAGCCCCATTTAAATGAGTATTAGCCTTAGATTTCTAACCTTGTTCATCTTTTCATATCCAAGCCCTTTTTAGATGGTATTAGACTTCAATTTTATGGCTAATAGACTTTTCCCCCAAGCATGATTTAACTTGGTTTTTGGAGGGGGTGTTAGCCTTGGATTTTCGGACAAATTGATCCTGACTCGACGAGCCCCATTTAAATGAGTATTAGCTTTATATTTCTAACCTTGTTCATATCCAAGCCCTTTTTAGTTGGTATTAGACTTCAATTTATGGGTAATATAGTTTTCCCCCAAGCATGATTGAACTTGGTTTTTGGAGGGGGTGTTAGCCTTGGATTTTCGGACAAATTGATCCTGACTCGACGAGCCCCATTTAAATGAGTATTAGCCTTAGATTTCTAATCTTGTTCGTCTTTTCATTTCCAAGGCCTTTTTAGTTGGTATTAGACTTCAATTTTATGGGTAATAGACTTTTCCCCCAAGCATGATTGAACTTGGTTTTTGGAGGGGGTGTTAGCCTTGGATTTTCGGACAAATTGATCCTGACTCGACGAGCCCCATTTAAATGAGTATTAGCCTTATATTTCTAACCTTGTTCATATCCAAGGTTTTTAGTTGGTATTAGATTCAAATTTATGGGTAATAGACTTTTCCCCCAAGCATGATTGAACTTGGTTTTTGGAGGGGGTGTTAGCCTTGGATTTTCGGACAAATTGATCCTGACTCGACCAGCCCCATTTCAATGAGTATTAGCCTTATATTTCTAACCTTGTTCATATCCAAGTCCTTTTTAGTTGGTATTAGACTTCAATTTATGGGTAATATACTTTTCCCCCAAGCATGATTGAACTTGGTTTTTTGAGGGGGTGTTAACCTTGGATTTTTGGACAAATTGATCCTGACTCGACGAGCCCCATTTAAATGAGTATTAGCCTTATGTTTCTAACCTTGTTCATATCCAAGCCCTTTTTAGTTGGTATTAGACTTCAATTTATGGGTAATAGACTTTCCCCCCAAGCATGATTAAACTTGGTTTTTGGAGGGGGTGTTAGCCTTGGATTTTCGGACAAATTGATCCTGACTCGACGAGGCCCATTTAAATGAGTATTAGACTTAGATTTCTAATCTTGTTCGTCTTTTCATTTCCAAGGCCTTTTTACTTATTATTAGACTTCAGTTTTATGGGTAATACACTTTTCCCCCAAGCATGATTGAACTTGGTTTTTTGAGGGGGTGTTAACCTTGGATTTTTGGACACATTGATCCTAACTCGACGAGCCCCATTTAAATGAGTATTAGCCTTATATTTCTAACCTTCTTCATATCCAAGCCCTTTTTAGTTGGTATTAGACTTCAATTTATGGGTAATAGACTTTTCCCCCAAGCATGATTGAACCTGGTTTTTGGAGGGGGTGTTAGCCTTGGATTTTCGGACAAATTGATCCTGAGTCGACGAGCCCCATTTAAATGAGTATTAGCCTTAGATTTCTAACCTTGTTCATATCTAAGACCTTTTTAGTTGGTATTAGACTTCAATTTATGGGTAATAGACTTTTCCCCCAAGCATGATTGAACTTGGTTTTTTGAGGGGGTGTTAGCCTTGGATTTTCGGACAAATTGATCCTGACTCGACGAGCCCCATTTAAATGAGTATTAGCCTTATATTTCTAACCTTTTTCATCTCCAAGGCCTTTTTAGTTGGTATTACACTTCAATTTATGGGTAATAGACTTTTCCCCCAAGCATGATTGAACTTGGTTTTTGGAGGGGGTGTTAGCCTTGGATTTTCGGACAAATTGATCCTGACTCGACGAGCCCCATTTAAATGAGTATTAGACTTAGATTTCTAATCTTGTTCGTCTTTTCATTTCCAAGGCCTTTTTAGTTATTATTAGACTTCAGTTTTATGGGTAATAGACTTTTCCCCAAGCATGATTGAACTTGGTTTTTTGAGGGGGTGTTAGTCTTGGATTTTTGGACACATTGATCCTAACTCGACGAGCCCCATTTAAATGAGTATTAGCCTTATATTTCTAACCTTTTTCATATCCAAGCCCTTTTTAGTTGGTATTAGACTTCAATTTATGGGTAATAGACTTTTCCCCCAAGCTTGATTGAACCTGGTTTTTTGGGGGGGTGTTAGCCTTGGATTTTCGGAGAAATTCATCCTGATTCGACGAGCCCCATTTAAATGAGTATTAGACTTAGATTTCTAACCTTGTTCATATCTAAGGCCTTTTTAGTTGGTATTAGACTAATCAATTTATGGGTAATAGACTTTTCCCCCAAGCATGATTGAACTTGGTTTTTGGAGGGGGTGTTAGCCTTGGATTTTTGGACAAATTGATCCTGACTCGACGAGCCCCATTTAAATGAGTATTAGCCTTATATTTGTAACCTTGTTCATATCCAAGCCCTTTTTAGTTGGTATTAGACTTCAATTTTATGGGTAATAGACTTTTCCCCCAAGCATGATTGAACTTGGTTTTTGGAGGGGGTGTTAGCCTTGGATTTTCGGACAAATTGATCCTGACTCGACGAGCCCCATTTAAATGAGTATTAGCCTTAGATTTCTAACCTTGTTCATATCCAAGCCTTTTTAGTTTGGTATTAGACTTCAATTTATGGGTAATAGACTTTTCCCCCAAGCATGATTGAACTTGGTTTTTGGAGGGGGTGTTAGCCTTGGATTTTGGACACATTGATCCTGACTCGACGAGCCCCATTTAAATGAGTATTAGCCTTATATTTCTAATCTTGTTCGTCTTTTCATTTCCAAGGCCTTTTTAGTTGGTATTAGACTTCAATTTTATGGGTAATAGACTTTTCCCCCAAGCATGATTGAACTTGGTTTTTGGAGGGGGTGTTAGCCTTGGATTTTCGGACAAATTGATCCTGACTGGACGAGCCCCATTTAAATGAGTATTAGCCTTAGATTTCTAACCTTGTTCATTACAAGGCCTTTTTAGTTGGTATTAGACTTCAATTTATGGGTAATAGACTTTTCCCCCAAGCATGATTGAACTTGTTTTTTGAGGGGGTGTTAGCCTTGGATTTTCGGACAAATTGATCCTGACTCGACGAGCCCCATTTAAATGAGTATTAGCCTTATATTTCTAACCTTGTTCATATCCAAGGCCTTTTTAGTTGGTATTAGACTTCAAATTTATGGGTAATAGACTTTTCCCCCAAGCATGATTGAACTTGGTTTTTGGAGGGGGTGTTAGCCTTGGATTTTCGGACAAATTGATCCTGACTCGACGAGCCCCATTTAAATGAGTATTAGCCTTAGATTTCTAATCTTGTTCGTCTTTTCATATCCAAGCCCTTTTTAGTTGGTATTAGACTTCAATTTTATGGGTAATAGACTTTTCCCCCAAGCATGATTGAACTTGGTTTTTGAGGGGGTATTAGCCTTGGATTTTCGGACAAATTGATCCTGACTCGACGAGCCCCATTTAAATGAGTATTAGCCTTAGATTTCTAACCTTCTTCATATCCAAGCCCTTTTTAGTTGGTATTAGACTTCAATTTATGGGTAATAGACTTTTCCCCCAAGCATGATTGAACTTGGTTTTTGGAGGGGGTGTTAGCCTTGGATTTTCGGAACAAATTGATCCTGACTCGACGAGCCCCATTTAAATGAGTATTAGCCTTAGATTTCTAACCTTGTTCATATCCAAGGCCTTTTTAGTTGGTATTAGACTTCAAATTTATGGGTAATAGACTTTTCCCCCAAGCATGATTGAACTTGGTTTTTGGGGGGTGTTACCTTGGATTTTCGGACAAATTGATCCTGACTCGACGAGCCCATTTAAATGAGTATTAGCCTTATATTTCTAACCTTGTTCATATCCAAGGCCTTTTTAGTTGGTATTAGATTCAAATTTATGGGTAATAGACTTTTCCCCCAAGCATGATTGAACTTGGTTTTTGGAGGGGGTGTTAGCCTTGGATTTTCGGACAAATTGATCCTGACTCGACGAGCCCCATTTCAATGAGTATTAGCCTTAGATTTCTAACCTTGTTCATATCCAAGCCCTTTTTAGTTGGTATTAGACTTCAATTTATGGGTAATAGACTTTTCCCCCAAGCATGATTGAACTTGGTTTTTGGAGGGGGTGTTAGCCTTGGATTTTCGGACAAATTGATCCTGACTCGACGAGCCCCATTTAAATGAGTATTAGCTTATATTTCTAACCTTGTTCATATCCAAGCCCTTTTTAGTTGGTATTAGACTTCAATTTATGGGTAATAGACTTTTCCCCCAAGCATGATTGAACTTGGTTTTTGGAGGGGGTGTTAGCCTTGGATTTTCGGACAAATTGATCCTGACTCGACGAGCCCCATTTAAATGAGTATTAGCCTTAGATTTCTAACCTTGTTCATATCCAAGGCCTTTTTAGTTTGGTATTAGACTTCAATTTTATGGGTAATAGACTTTTCCCCCAAGCATGATTGAACTTGGTTTTTGGAGGGGGTGTTAGCCTTGGATTTTTGGACAAATTGATCCTGACTCGACGAGCCCCATTTAAATGAGTATTAGCCTTATATTTCTAACCTTCTTCATATCCAAGCCCTTTTTTGTTGGTATTAGAATTCAATTTATGGGTAATAGACTTTTGCCCCAAGCATGATTGAACTTGGTTTTTTGAGGGGGTGTTAGCCTTGAATTTTCGGACAAATTGATCCTGACTCGACCAGCCCCATTTCAATGAGTATTAGCCTTATATTTCTAACCTTGTTCATATCCAAGTCCTTTTTAGTTGGTATTAGACTTCAATTTATGGGTAATATACTTTTCCCCCAAGCATGATTGAACTTGGTTTTTTGAGGGGGTGTTAACCTTGGATTTTTGGACAAATTGATCCTGACTCGACGAGCCCCATTTAAATGAGTATTAGCCTTATGTTTCTAACCTTGTTCATATCCAAGCCCTTTTTAGTTGGTATTAGACTTCAATTTATGGGTAATAGACTTTCCCCCCAAGCATGATTAAACTTGGTTTTTGGAGGGGGTGTTAGCCTTGGATTTTCGGACAAATTGATCCTGACTCGACGAGCCCCATTTAAATGAGTATTAGACTTAGATTTCTAATCTTGTTCGTCTTTTCATTTCCAAGGCCTTTTTAGTTATTATTAGACTTCAGTTTTATGGGTAATAGACTTTTCCCCCAAGCATGATTGAACTTGGTTTTTTGAGGGGGTGTTAACCTTGGATTTTTGGACACATTGATCCTAACTCGACGAGCCCCATTTAAATGAGTATTAGCCTTATATTTCTAACCTTCTTCATATCCAAGCCCTTTTTAGTTGGTATTAGACTTCAATTTATGGGTAATAGACTTTTCCCCCAAGCATGATTGAACCTGGTTTTTGGAGGGGGTGTTAGCCTTGGATTTTCGGACAAATTGATCCTGAGTCGACGAGCCCCATTTAAATGAGTATTAGCCTTAGATTTCTAACCTTGTTCATATCTAAGACCTTTTTAGTTGGTATTAGACTTCAATTTATGGGTAATAGACTTTTCCCCCAAGCATGATTGAACTTGGTTTTTTGAGGGGGTGTTAGCCTTGGATTTTCGGACAAATTGATCCTGACTCGACGAGCCCCATTTAAATGAGTATTAGCCTTATATTTCTAACCTTTTTCATCTCCAAGGCCTTTTTAGTTGGTATTACACTTCAATTTATGGGTAATAGACTTTTCCCCCAAGCATGATTGAACTTGGTTTTTGGAGGGGGTGTTAGCCTTGGATTTTCGGACAAATTGATCCTGACTCGACGAGCCCCATTTAAATGAGTATTAGACTTAGATTTCTAATCTTGTTCGTCTTTTCATTTCCAAGGCCTTTTTAGTTATTATTAGACTTCAGTTTTATGGGTAATAGACTTTTCCCCAAGCATGATTGAACTTGGTTTTTTGAGGGGGTGTTAGTCTTGGATTTTTGGACACATTGATCCTAACTCGACGAGCCCCATTTAAATGAGTATTAGCCTTATATTTCTAACCTTTTTCATATCCAAGCCCTTTTTAGTTGGTATTAGACTTCAATTTATGGGTAATAGACTTTTCCCCCAAGCTTGATTGAACCTGGTTTTTTGGGGGGGTGTTAGCCTTGGATTTTCGGAGAAATTCATCCTGATTCGACGAGCCCCATTTAAATGAGTATTAGCCTTATATTTCTAACCTTGTTCATATCCAAGGCCTTTTTAGTTGGTATTAGACTTCAATTTTATGGGTAATAGACTTTTCCCCCAAGCATGATTGAACTTGGTTTTTGGAGGGGGTGTTAGCCTTGGATTTTCGGACAAATTGATCCTGACTCGACGAGCCCCATTTAAATGAGTATTAGCCTTAGATTTCTAATCTTGTTCGTCTTTTCATTTTCCAGACCTTTTTAGTTGGTATTAGACTTCAATTTTATGGGTAATAGACTTTTCCCCCAAGCATGATTGAACTTGGTTTTTGGAGGGGGTGTTAGCATTGGATTTTCGGACAAATTGATCCTGACTCGACGAGCGGCATCTAAATGAGTATTAGCCTTAGATTTCTAACCTTGTTCATATCCAAACCCATTTTATTTGGTATTAGACTTCAATTTATGGGTAACAGACTTTTCCGCCAAGCATGATTGAACTTGGTTTTTGGAGGGGGTGTTAGCCTTGGATTTTCGCACAAATTAATCCTGACTCGACGAGCCCCATTTAAATGAGTATTAGCCTTAGATTTCTAATCTTGTTCGTCTTTTCATTTCCAAGGCCTTTTTAGTTGGTATTAGACTTCAATTTTATGGGTAATAGACTTTTCCCCCAAGCATGATTGAACTTGGTTTTTGGAGGGGGTGTTAGCCTTGAATTTTCGTACAAATTGATCCTGACTCGACAAGCGGCATCTAAATGAGTATTAGCCTTAGATTTCTAACCTTGTTCATATACAAGGACTTTTTACTTGGTATTAGACTTCAAATTTATGGGTAATAGACTTTTCCCCCAAGCATGATTGAACTTGGTTTTTTGAGGGGGTGTTAGCCTTGGATTTTCGGACAAATTGATCCTGACTCGACGAGCCCCATTTAAATGAGTATTAGCCTTAGATTTCTAACCTTGTTCATATCCAAGCCCTTTTTAGTTGGTAGTAGACTTCAAATTTATGGGTAACAGACTTTTCCCCCAAGCATGATTGAACTTGGTTTTTGGAGGGGGTGTTAGCCTTGGATTTTCGGACAAATTGATCCTGACTCGACGAGCCCCATCTAAATGAGTATTAGCCTTAGATTTCTAACCTTGTTCATATCCAAGGCCTTTTTAGTTGGTATTAGACTTCAAATTTATGGGTAATAGACTTTTCCCCCAAGCATGATTGAACTTGGTTTTGAGGGGGTATTAGCCTTGGATTTTCGGACAAATTGATCCTGACTCGACGAGCCCCATTTAAATGAGTATTAGCCTTAGATTTCTAACCTTCTTCATATCCAAGCCCTTTTTAGTTGGTATTAGACTTCAATTTATGGGTAACAGACTTTTCCCCCAAGCATGATTGAACTTGGTTTTTGGAGGGGGTGTTAGCCTTGGATTTTCGGACAAATTGATCCTGACTCGACGAGCCCCATCTAAATGAGTATTAGCCTTAGATTTCTAACCTTGTTCATATCCAAGGCCTTTTTAGTTGGTATTAGACTTCAAATTTATGGGTAATAGACTTTTCCCCCAAGCATGATTGAACTTGGTTTTTGGAGGGGTGTTAGCTTGGATTTTCGGACAAATTGATCCTGACTCGACGAGCCCCATTTAAATGAGTATTAGCCTTATATTTCTAACCTTGTTCATATCCAAGACCTTTTTAGTTGGTATTAGACTTCAATTTATGGGTAATAGACTTTTCCCCCAAGCATGATTGAACTTGGTTTTTGGAGGGGGTGTTAGCCTTGGATTTTCGGACAAATTGATCCTGACTCGACGAGCCCCATCTAAATGAGTATTAGCCTTAGATTTCTAACCTTGTTCATATCCAAGTCCTTTTTAGTTGGTATTGGACTTCAATTTATGGGTAATAGACTTTTCCCCCAAGCATGATTGAACTTGGTTTTGGAGGGGGTGTTAGCCTTGGATTTTCGGACAAATTGATCCTGACTCGACGAGCCCCATTTAAATGAGTATTAGCCTTATATTTATAACCTTGTTCATATCCAAGCCCTTTTTAGTTGGTATTAGACTTCAAATTTATGGGTAATAGACTTTTCCCCCAAGCATGATTGAACTTGGTTTTTGGAGGGGGTGTTAGCCTTGGATTTTCGGACAAATTGATCCTGACTCGACGAGCCCCATTTAAATGAGTATTAGCCTTAGATTTCTAACCTTGTTCATATCCAAGGCCTTTTTACTTGGTATTAGACTTCAAATTTATGGGTAATAGACTTTTCCCCCAAGCATGATTGAACTTGGTTTTTGGAGGGGGTGTTAGCCTTGGATTTTTGGACAAATTGATCCTGACTCGACGAGCCCCATCTAAATGAGTATTAGCCTTAGATTTCTAACCTTGTTCATATCCAAGCCCTTTTTAGTTGGTATTAGACTTCAAATTTATGGGTAATAGACTTTTCCCCCAAGCATGATTGAACTTGGTTTTCGGAGGGGGTGTTAGCCTTGGATTTTCGGACAAATTGATCCTGACTCGACGAGCCCCATTTAAATGAGTATTAGCCTTTGATTTCTAACCTTTTCATATCCAAGCCTTTTTAGTTGGTATTAGACTTCAATTTATGGGTAATAGACTTTTCCCCCAAGCATGATTGAACTTGGTTTTGGAGGGGGTGTTAGCCTTGGATTTTCGGACAAATTGATCCTGACTCGACGAGCCCCATTTAAATGAGTATTAGCCTTAGTTTCTAAGTCTTGTTCGTCTTTTCATTTCCAAGGCCTTTTTAGTTGGTATTAGACTTCAATTTTATGGGTAATAGACTTTTCCCCCAAGCATGATTGAACTTGGTTTTTGGAGGGGGTGTTAGCCTTGGATTTTCGGACAAATTGATCCTGACTCGACGAGCCCCATTTAAATGAGTATTAGCCTTATATTTCTAACTTCTTCATATCCAAGCCTTTTTAGTTGGTATTAGACTTCAATTTTATGGGTAATAGACTTTTCCCCCAAGCATGATTGAACTTGGTTTTTGGAGGGGGTGTTAGCCTTGGATTTTCGGACAAATTGATCCTGACTCGACGAGCCCCATTTAAATGAGTATTAGCCTTATATTTCTACGTCTTTTCATATCCAAGCCCTTTTTAGTTGGTATTAGACTTCAATTTTATGGGTAATAGACTTTTCCCCCAAGCATGATTGAACTTGGTTTTTGGAGGGGGTGTTAGCTTGGATTTTCGGACAAATTGATCCTGACTCGACGAGCCCCATTTAAATGAGTATTAGCCTTATATTTCTAACTTCTTCATATCCAAGCCCTTTTTAGTTGGTATTAGACTTCAATTTATGGGTAATAGACTTTTCCCCCAAGCATGATTGAACTTGGTTTTTGGAGGGGGTGTTAGCCTTGGATTTTCGGACAAATTGATCCTGACTCGACGAGCCCCATTTAAATGAGTATTAGCCTTAGATTTCTAACCTTGTTCATATCCAAGCCCTTTTTAGTTGCTATTAGACTTCAAATTTATGGGTAATAGACTTTTCCCCCAAGCATGATTGAACTTGGTTTTTGGAGGGGGTGTTAGCCTTGGATTTTCGGACAAATTGATCCTGACTCGACGAGCCCCATTTAAATGAGTATTAGCCTTAGATTTCTAACCTTGTTCATATCCAAGGCCTTTTTACTTGGTATTAGACTTCAAATTTATGGGTAATAGACTTTTCCCCCAAGGATGATTGAACTTGGTTTTTGGAGGGGGTGTTAGCCTTGGATTTTCGGACAAATTGATCCTGACTCGACGAGCCCCATCTAAATGAGTATTAGCCTTAGATTTCTAACCTTGTTCATATCCAAGCCCTTTTTAGTTGGTATTAGACTTCAAATTTATGGGTAATAGACTTTTCCCCCAAGCATGATTGAACTTGGTTTTGGAGGGGGTGTTAGCCTTGGATTTTCGGACAAATTGATCCTGACTCGACGAGCCCCATTTAAATGAGTATTAGCCTTTGATTTCTAATCTTGTTCCTTTTCATATCCAAGGCCTTTTTAGTTGGTATTAGACTTCAATTTTATGGGTAATAGACTTTTCCCCCAAGCATGATTGAACTTGGTTTTTGGAGGGGGTGTTAGCCTTGGATTTTCGGACAAATTGATCCTGACTCGACGAGCCCCATTTAAATGAGTATTAGCCTTAGATTTCTAGTCTTGTTCGTCTTTTCATTTCCCAGGCCTTTTTAGTTGGTATTAGACTTCAATTTTATGGGTAATAGACTTTTCCCCCAAGCATGATTGAACTTGGTTTTTGGAGGGGGTGTTAGCATTGGATTTTCGGACAAATTGATCCTGACTCGACGAGCCCCATTTAAATGAGTATTAGCCTTATATTTCTAAACTTCTTCATATCCAAGCCCTTTTTAGTTGGTATTAGACTTCAAATTTATGGGTAATAGACTTTTCCCCCAAGCATGATTGAACTTGGTTTTTGGAGGGGGTGTTAGCCTTGGATTTTCGGACAAATTGATCCTGACTCGACGAGCCCCATTTAAATGAGTATTAGCCTTAGTTCTCTAGTCTTGTTCGTCTTTTCATTTCCCAGGCCTTTTTAGTTGGTATTAGACTTCAATTTTATGGGTAATAGACTTTTCCCCCAAGCATGATTGAACTTGGTTTTTGGAGGGGGTGTTAGCCTTGGATTTTCGGACAAATTGATCCTGACTCGACGAGCCCCATTTAAATGAGTATTAGCCTTAGATTTCTAACCTTGTTCATATCCAAGGCCTTTTTACTTGGTATTAGACTTCAAATTTATGGGTAATAGACTTTTCCCCCAAGCATGATTGAACTTGGTTTTTGGAGGGGGTGTTAGCCTTGGATTTTCGGACAAATTGATCCTGACTCGACGAGCCCCATCTAAATGAGTATTAGCCTTAGATTTCTAACCTTGTTCATATCCAAACCCTTTTTAGTTGGTATTAGACTTCAAATTATGGGTAACAGACTTTTCCCCCAAGCATGATTGAACTTGGTTTTTGGAGGGGGTGTTAGCCTTGGATTTTCGGACAAATTGATCCTGACTCGACGAGCCCCATCTAAATGAGTATTAGCCTTAGATTTCTAACCTTGTTCATATCCAAGGCCTTTTTACTTGGTATTAGACTTCAAATTTATGGGTAATAGACTTTTCCCCCAAGCATGATTGAACTTGGTTTTTTGAGGGGGTGTTAGCCTTGGATTTTTGGACACATTGATCCTAACTCGACGAGCCCCATTTAAATGAGTATTAGCCTTATATTTCTAACCTTCTTCATATCCAAGCCCTTTTTAGTTGGTATTAGACTTCAATTTATGGGTAACAGACTTTTCCCCCAAGCATGATTGAACCTGGTTTTTGGAGGGGGTGTTAGCCTTGGATTTTCGGACAAATTGATCCTGACTCGACGAGCCCCATCTAAATGAGTATTAGCCTTAGATTTCTAACCTTGTTCATATCGAAGGCCTTTTTAGTTGGTATTAGACTTCAAATTTATGGGTAATAGACTTTTCCCCCAAGCATGATTGAACTTGGTTTTTTGTGGGGGTGTTAACCTTGGATTTTCGGACAAATTGATCCTCACTCGACGAGCCCCATTTAAATGAGTATTAGCCTTATATTTCTAACCTTGTTCATATCCAAGACCTTTTTAGTTGGTATTAGACTTCAATTTATGCGTAATAGACTTTTGCCCCAAGCATGATTGAACTTGGTTTTTGGAGGGGGTGTTAGCCTTGGATTTTCGGACAAATTGATCCTGACTCGACGAGCCCATTTAAATGAGTATTAGCCTTATATTTCTAACCTTGTTCATATCCAAGCCCTTTTTAGTTGGTATTAGACTTCAAATTTATGGGTAATAGACTTTTCCCCCAAGCATGATTGAACTTGGTTTTTGGAGGGGGTGTTAGCCTTGGATTTTCGGACAAATTGATCCTGACTCGACGAGCCCCATTTAAATGAGTATTAGCCTTAGATTTCTAACCTTGTTCATATCCAAGACCTTTTTAGTTGGTATTAGACTTCAATTTATGTGTAATAGACTTTTCCCCCAAGCATGATTGAACTTGGTTTTTGGAGGGGGTGTTAGCCTTGAATTTTCGGACAAATTGATCCTGACTCGACGAGCGGCATCTAAATGAGTATTAGCCTTAGATTTCTAACCTTGTTCATATCCAAACCCTTTTTAGTTGGTATTAGACTTCAATTTATGGGTAACAGACTTTTCCCCCAAGCATGATTGAACTTGGTTTTTGGAGGGGGTGTTAGCCTTGGATTTTCGGACAAATTGATCCTGACTCGACGAGCCCCATCTAAATGAGTATTAGCCTTAGATTTCTAACCTTGTTCATATCCAAGGCCTTTTTACTTGGTATTAGACTTCAAATTTATGGGTAACAGACTTTTCCCCCAAGCATGATTGAACTTGGTTTTTGGAGGGGGTGTTAGCCTTGGATTTTTGGACAAATTGATCCTGACTCGACGAGCCCCATTTAAATGAGTATTAGCCTTATATTTCTAACCTTCTTCATATCCAAGCCCTTTTTAGTTGGTATTAGACTTCAATTTATGGGTAATAGACTTTTCCCCCAAGCATGATTGAACTGGTTTTTGGAGGGGGTGTTAGCCTTGGATTTTCGGACAAATTGATCCTGACTCGACGAGCCCCATTTAAATGAGTATTAGCCTTAGATTTCTAACCTTGTTCATATCGAAGGCCTTTTTAGTTGGTATTAGACTTCAAATTTATGGGTAATAGACTTTTCCCCCAAGCATGATTGAACTTGGTTTTTGGAGGGGGTGTTACCTTGGATTTTCGGACAAATTGATCCTGACTCGACGAGCCCCATTTAAATGAGTATTAGCCTTATATTTCTAACCTTGTTCATATCCAAGACCTTTTTAGTTGGTATTAGACTTCAATTTATGGGTAATAGACTTTTCCCCCAAGCATGATTGAACTTGGTTTTTGGAGGGGGTGTTAGCCTTGGATTTTCGGACAAATTGATCCTGACTCGACGAGCCCCATTTAAATGAGTATTAGCCTTATATTTCTAACCTTGTTCATATCCAAGCCCTTTTTAGTTGGTAGTAGACTTCAAATTTATGGGTAATAGACTTTTCCCCCAAGCATGATTGAACTTGGTTTTTGGAGGGGGTGTTAGCCTTGGATTTTGGACAAATTGATCCTTACTCGACGAGCCCCATTTAAATGAGTATTAGCCTTATATTTCTAACCTTGTTCATATCCAAGCCCTTTTTAGTTGGTATTAGACTTCAATTTATGGGTAATAGACTTTTCCCCCAAGCATGATTGAACTTGGTTTTTGGAGGGGGTGTTAGCCTTGGATTTTCGGACAAATTGATCCTGACTCGACGAGCCCCATTTAAATGAGTATTAGCCTTAGATTTCTAACCTTGTTCATATCCAATCCCTTTTTAGTTGGTATTAGACTTCAATTTATGGGTAACAGACTTTTCCCCCAAGCATGATTGAACTTGGTTTTTGGAGGGGGTGTTAGCCTTGGATTTTCGGACAAATTGATCCTGACTCGACGAGCCCCATCTAAATGAGTATTAGCCTTAGATTTCTAACCTTGTTCATATCCAAGGCCTTTTTCCTTGGTATTAGACTTCAAATTTATGGGTAACAGACTTTTCCCCCAAGCATGATTGAACTTGGTTTTTGGAGGGGGTGTTATCCTTGGATTTTTGGACAAATTGATCCTGACTCGACGAGCCCCATCTAAATGAGTATTAGCCTTAGATTTCTAACCTTGTTCATATCCAAGCCCTTTTTAGTTGGTATTAGACTTCAAATTTATGGGTAATAGACTTTTCCCCCAAGCATGATTGAACTTGGTTTTTGGAGGGGGTGTTAGCCTTGGATTTTCGGACAAATTGATCCTCACTCGACGAGCCCCATTTAAATGAGTATTAGCCTTAGATTTCTAATCTTGTTCATATGCAAGGCCTTTTTAGTTGGTATTAGAATTCAAATGTATGGGTAATAGACTTTTCCCCCAAGCATGATTGAACTTGGTTTTTGGAGGGGGTGTTAGCCTTGGATTTTCGGACAAATTGATCCTGACTCGACGAGCTCCATTTAAATGAGTATTAGCCTTAGATTTCTAACCTTGTTCATATCCAAACCCTTTTTAGTTGGTATTAGACTTCAATTTATGGGTAACAGACTTTTCCCCCAAGCATGATTGAACTTGGTTTTTGGAGGGGGTGTTAGCCTTGGATTTTCGGACAAATTGATCCTGACTCGACGAGCCCCATCTAAATGAGTATTAGCCTTATATTTCTAACCTTGTTCATATCCAAGCCCTTTTTAGTTGGTATTAGACTTCAAATTTATGGGTAATAGACTTTTCCCCCAAGCATGATTGAACTTGGTTTTTGGAGGGGGTGTTAGCCTTGGATTTTCGGACAAATTGATCCTGACTCGACGAGCCCCATTTAAATGAGTATTAGCCTTAGATTTCTAACCTTGTTCATATCCAAGCCCTTTTTAGTTGGTATTAGACTTCAAATTTATGGGTAATAGACTTTTCCCCCAAGCATGATTGAACTTGGTTTTTGGAGGGGGTGTTAGCCTTGGATTTTCGGACAAATTGATCCTGACTCGACGAGCCCCATCTAAATGAGTATTAGCCTTAGATTTCTAACCTTGTTCATATCCAAGGCCTTTTTAGTTGGTATTAGACTTCAAATTTATGGGTAATAGACTTTTCCCCCAAGCATGATTGAACTTGGTTTTTGGAGGGGGTGTTAGCCTTGGATTTTCGGACAAATTGATCCTGACTCGACGAGCGCCATCTAAATGAGTATTAGCCTTATATTTCTAACCTTGTTCATATCCAAGCCCTTTTTAGTTGGTATTAGACTTCAATTTATGGGTAACAGACTTTTCCCCCAAGCATGATTGAACTTGGTTTTTGGAGGGGGTGTTAGCCTTGGATTTTCGGACAAATTGATCCTGACTCGACGAGCCCCATCTAAATGAGTATTAGCCTTAGATTTCTAACCTTGTTCATATCCAAGGCCTTTTTAGTTGGTATTAGACTTCAAATTTATGGGTAATACACTTTTCCCCCAAGCATGATTGAACTTGGTTTTTGGAGGGGGTGTTAGCCTTGGATTTTCGGACAAATTGATCCTGACTCGACGAGCCCCATCTAAATGAGTATTAGCCTTAGATTTCTAACCTTGTTCATATCCAAACCCTTTTTAGTTGGTATTAGACTTCAATTTATGGGTAACAGACTTTTCCCCCAAGCATGATTGAACTTGGTTTTTGGAGGGGGTGTTAGCCTTGGATTTTCGGACAAATTGATCCTGACTCGACGAGCCCCATATAAATGAGTATTAGCCTTAGATTTCTAACCTTGTTCATATCCAAGGCCTTTTTAGTTGGTATTAGACTTCAAATTTATGGGTAATAGACTTTTCCCCCAAGGATGATTGAACTTGGTTTTTGGAGGGGGTGTTAGCCTTGGATTTTCGGACAAATTGATCCTGACTCGACGAGCCATTAAATGAGTATTAGCCTTAGATTTCTAACCTTGTTCATATCCAAGCCCTTTTTAGTTGGTATTAGACTTCAAATTTATGGGTAATAGACTTTTCCCCCAAGGATGATTGAACGTTGTTTTTGGAGGGGGTGTTAGCCTTGGATTTTCGGACAAATTGATCCTCACTCGACGAGCCCCATTTAAATGAGTATTAGCCTTAGATTTCTAATCTTGTTCATATGCAAGGCCTTTTTAGTTGGTATTAGAATTCAAATGTATGGGTAATAGACTTTTCCCCCAAGCATGATTGAACTTGGTTTTTGGAGGGGGTGTTACCCTGGATTTTCGGACAATTTGATCCTGACTCGACGAGCGGCATCTAAATGAGTATTAGCCTTAGATTTCTAACCTTGTTCATATCCAAGGCCTTTTTACTTGGTATTAGACTTCAAATTTATGGGTAATATACTTTTCCCCCAAGGATGATTGAACTTGGTTTTTGGAGGGGGTGTTAGCCTTGGATTTTCGGACAAATTGATCCTGACTCGACGAGCGGCATCTAAATGAGTATTAGCCTTAGATTTCTAACCTTGTTCATATCCAAGGCCTTTTTACTTGGTATTAGACTTCAAATTTATGGGTAATAGACTTTTCCCCCAAGGATGATTGAACTTGGTTTTTGGAGGGGGTGTTAGCCTTGGATTTTCGGACAAATTGATCCTGACTCGACGAGCGGCATCTAAATGAGTATTAGCCTTAGATTTCTAACCTTGTTCATATCCAAACCCTTTTTAGTTGGTATTAGACTTCAAATTTATGGGTAATAGACTTTTCCCCCAAGGATGATTGAACTTGGTTTTTGGAGGGGGTGTTAGCCTGGGATTTTCGGACAATTTGATCCTGACTCGACGAGCTCCATGTAAATGAGTATTAGCCTTAGATTTCTAACCTTGTTCATATCCAAGGCCTTTTTAGTTGGTATTAGACTTCAATTTATGGGTAACAGACTTTTCCCCCAAGCATGATTGAACGTGGTTTTTGGAGGGGGTGTTAGCCTTGGATTTTCAGACAAATTGATCCTGACTCGACGAGCCCCATCTAAATGAGTATTAGCCTTAGATTTCTATCCTTGTTCATATCCAAACCCTTTTTAGTTGGTATTAGACTTCAAATTTATGGGTAATAGACTTTTCCCCCAAGGATGATTGAACTTGGTTTTTGGAGGGGGTGTTAGCCTGGGATTTTCGGACAATTTGATCCTGACTCGACGAGCTCCATGTAAATGAGTATTAGCCTTATATTTCTAACCTTGTTCATATCCAAGCCCTTTTTAGTTGGTATTAGACTTCAATTTATGGGTAACAGACTTTTCCCCCAAGCATGATTGAACGTGGTTTTTGGAGGGGGTGTTAGCCTTGGATTTTCAGACAAATTGATCCTGACTCGACGAGCCCCATCTAAATGAGTATTAGCCTTAGATTTCTAATCTTGTTCATATCCAAGGCCTTTTTAGTTGGTATTAGACTTCAAATTTATGGGTAATAGACTTTTCCCCCAAGCATGATTGAACTTGGTTTTTGGAGGGGGTGTTAGCCTTGGATTTTCGGACAAATTGATCCTGACTCGACGAGCCCCATCTAAATGAGTATTAGCCTTAGATTTCTAACCTTGTTCATATCCAAGGCCTTTTTAGTTGGTATTAGACTTCAAATTTATGGGTAATAGACTTTTCCCCCAAGCATGATTGAACTTGGTTTTTGGAGGGGGTGTTAGCCTTGGATTTTCGGACAAATTGATCCTGACTCGACGAGCGGCATCTAAATGAGTATTAGCCTTAGATTTCTAACCTTGTTCATATCCAAGGCCTTTTTACTTGGTATTAGACTTCAAATTTATGGGTAATAGACTTTTCCCCCAAGGATGATTGAACTTGGTTTTTGGAGGGGGTGTTAGCCTTGGATTTTCGGACAAATTGATCCTGACTCGACGAGCCATCTAAATGAGTATTAGCCTTAGATTTCTAACCTTGTTCATATCCAACCCTTTTTAGTTGGTATTAGACTTCAAATTTATGGGTAATAGACTTTTCCCCCAAGGATGATTGAACTTGGTTTTTGGAGGGGGTGTTAGCCTTGGATTTTCGGACAAATTGATCCTGACTCGACGAGCTCCATGTAAATGAGTATTAGCCTTAGATTTCTAACCTTGTTCATATCCAAGGCCTTTTTAGTTGGTATTAGACTTCAATTTATGGGTAACAGACTTTCCCCCAAGCATGATTGAACTTGGTTTTTGGAGGGGGTGTTAGCCTTGGATTTTCGGACAAATTGATCCTGACTCGACGAGCCCCATCTAAATGAGTATTAGGCTTAGATTTCTAACCTTGTTCATATCCAACCCTTTTTAGTTGGTATTAGACTTCAAATTTATGGGTAATAGACTTTTCCCCCAAGGATGATTGAACTTGGTTTTTGGAGGGGGTGTTAGCCTTGGATTTTCGGACAAATTGATCCTGACTCGACGAGCCCATTAAATGAGTATTAGCCTTATATTTCTAACCTTGTTCATATCCAAGCCCTTTTTAGTTGGTATTAGACTTCAATTTATGGGTAACAGACTTTTCCCCCAAGCATGATTGAACTTGGTTTTTGGAGGGGGTGTTAGCCTTGGATTTTCGGACAAATTGATCCTGACTCGACGAGCCCCATTTAAATGAGTATTAGCCTTAGATTTCTAATCCTTGTTCATATCCAACCCTTTTTAGTTGGTATTAGACTTCAAATTTATGGGTAATAGACTTTTCCCCCAAGCATGATTGAACTTGGTTTTTGGAGGGGGTGTTAGCCTTGGATTTTCGGACAAATTGATCCTGACTCGACGAGCCCCATTTAAATGAGTATGAGCCTTAGATTTCTAAACTTGTTCATATCCAAGCCATTTTAGTTGGTATTAGACTTCAATTTTATGGGTAATATAATTTTCCCCCAAATATGATTGAACTTGGTTTTTGGAGGGGGTGTTAGCCTTGGATTTCGGACAAATTGATCCTGACTCGACGAGCCCCATTTAAATGAGTATTAGCCTTAGATTTCTAATCTTGTTCATATCCAAGGCCTTTTTAGTTGGTATTAGACTTCAAATTTATGGGTAATAGACTTTTCCCCCAAGCATGATTGAACTTGGTTTTTGGAGGGGGTTTTAGCCTTGGATTTTCGGACAAATTGATCCTGACTCGACGAGCCCCATCTAAATGAGTATTAGCCTTAGATTTCTAACCTTGTTCATATGCAAGGCCTTTTTAGTTGGTATTAGAATTCAAATTTATGGGTAAAAGACTTTTCCCCCAAGCATGATTGAACTTGGTTTTTGGAGGGGGTGTTAGCCTTGGATTTTCGGACAAATTGATCCTGACTCGACGAGCCCCATCTAAATGAGTATTAGCCTTAGATTTCTAACCTTGTTCATATCCAAGCCTTTTTAGTTGGTATTAGACTTCAAATTTATGGGTAATAGACTTTTCCCCCAAGCATGATTGAACTTGGTTTTTGGAGGGGGTGTGTTAGCCTTGGATTTTCGGACAAATTGATCCTGACTCGACGAGCCCCATCTAAATGAGTATTAGCCTTAGATTTCTAACCTTGTTCATATCCAAGCCTTTTTAGTTGGTATTAGACTTCAATTTATGGGTAATAGACTTTTCCCCCAAGCATGATTGAACTTGGTTTTTGGAGGGGGTGTTAGCCTTGGATTTTCGGACAAATTGATCCTGACTCGACGAGCCCCATCTAAATGAGTATTAGCCTTAGATTTCTAACCTTGTTCATATCCAAACCCTTTTTAGTTGGTATTAGACTTCAAATTTATGGGTAATAGACTTTCCCCCAAGCATGATTGAACTTGGTTTTTGGAGGGGGTGTTAGCCTTGGATTTTCGGACAAATTGATCCTGACTCGACGAGCCCCATTTAAATGAGTATTAGCCTTAGATTTCTAACCTTGTTCATATCCAAGCCCTTTTTAGTTGGTATTAGACTTCAAATTTATGGGTAATAGACTTTTCCCCCAAGCATGATTGAACTTGGTTTTTGGAGGGGGTGTTAGCCTTGGATTTTCGGACAAATTGATCCTGACTCGACGAGCCCCATTTAAATGAGTATTAGCCTTAGATTTCTAATCTTGTTCGTGTTTTCATTTCCAAGGCCTTTTTAGTTGGTATTAGACTTCAATTTTATGGGTAATAGACTTTTCCCCCAAGCATGATTGAACTTGGTTTTTGGAGGGGGTGTTAGCCTTGGATTTTCGGACAAATTGATCCTGACTCGACGAGCCCCATTTAAATGAGTATTAGCCTTAGATTTCTAATCTTGTTCGTCTTTTCATTTCCCCGGCCTTTTTAGTTGGTATTAGACTTCAATTTTATGGGTAATAGACTTTTCCCCCAAGCATGATTGAACTTGGTTTTTGGAGGGGGTGTTAGCATTGGATTTTCGGACAAATTGATCCTGACTCGACGAGCCCATTTAAATGAGTATTAGCCTTAGATTTCTATCCTTGTTCATATCCAAACCCATTTTAGTTGGTATTAGACTTCAATTTATGGGTAACAGACTTTTCCCCCAAGCATGATTGAACTTGGTTTTTGGAGGGGGTGTTAGCCTTGGATTTTCGGACAAATTGATCCTGACTCGACGAGCCCATTTAAATGAGTATTAGCTTATATTTCTAACCTTGTTCATATCCAAGCCCTTTTTAGTTGGTATTAGACTTCAATTTATGGGTAACAGACTTTTCCCCCAAGCATGATTGAACTTGGTTTTTGGAGGGGGTGTTAGCCTTGGATTTTCGGACAAATTGATCCTGACTCGACGAGCCCCATTTAAATGAGTATTAGCCTTATATTTCTAACCTTGTTCATATCCAAGCCCTTTTTAGTTGGTATTAGACTTCAAATTTATGGGTAATAGACTTTTCCCCCAAGCATGATTGAACTTGGTTTTTGGAGGGGGTGTTAGCCTTGGATTTTCGGACAAATTGATCCTGACTCGACGAGCCCCATTTAAATGAGTATTAGCCTTAGATTTCTAACCTTGTTCATATCCAAGCCCTTTTTAGTTGGTATTAGACTTCAAATTTATGGGTAATAGACTTTTCCCCCAAGCATGATTGAACTTGGTTTTTGGAGGGGGTGTTAGCCTTGGATTTTCGGACAAATTGATCCTGACTCGACGAGCCCCATTTAAATGAGTATTAGCCTTAGATTTCTAACCTTGTTCATATCCAAGCCCTTTTTAGTTGGTATTAGACTTCAAATTTATGGGTAATAGACTTTTCCCCCAAGCATGATTGAACTTGGTTTTTGGAGGGGGTGTTAGCCTTGGATTTTCGGACAAATTGATCCTGACTCGACGAGCCCCATTTAAATGAGTATTAGCCTTATATTTCTAATCTTGTTCGTCTTTTCATTTCCAAGGCCTTTTTAGTTGGTATTAGACTTCAATTTTATGGGTAATAGACTTTTCCCCCAAGCATGATTGAACTTGGTTTTTGGAGGGGGTGTTAGCCTTGGATTTTCGGACAAATTGATCCTGACTCGACGAGCCCCATTTAAATAAGTATTAGCCTTAGATTTCTAACCTTGTTCATATCCAAGCCCTTTTTAGTTGGTATTAGACTTCAATTTATGGGTCGCAGACTTTCCCCCAAGCATGATTGAACTTGGTTTTTGGAGGGGGTGTTAGCCTTGGATTTTCGGACAAATTGATCCTGAGTCGTCGAGCTCCATTTAAATGAGTATTAGCCTTATATTTCGAACCTTGTTCATATCCAAGCCCTTTTTAGTTGGTATTAGACTTCAATTTATGGGTCACAGACTTTCCCCCAAGCATGATTGAACTTGGTTTTTGGAGGGTGTGTTAGCCTGGGATTTTCGGACAATTTGATCCTGAGTCGTCGAGCTCCATTTAAATGAGTATTAGCATTATATTTCTAACCTTGTTCATATCCAAGCCCTTTTTAGTTGGTATTAGACTTCAATTTATGGGTCACAGACTTTTCCCCCAAGCATGATTGAACTTGGTTTTTGGAGGGGGTGTTAGCCTTGGATTTTCGGACAAATGGATCCTGACTCGACGAGCCCATTTAAATGAGTATTAGCCTTATATTTCTAACCTTGTTCATATCCAAGCCCTTTTTAGTTGGTAGTAGACTTCAAATTTATGGGTAATAGACTTTTCCCCCAAGCATGATTGAACTTGGTTTTTGGAGGGGGTGTTAGCCTTGGATTTTCGGACAAATTGATCCTGACTCGACGAGCCCATTTAAATGAGTATTAGCCTTAGATTTCTAACCTTGTTCATATCCAAGCCCTTTTTAGTTGGTAGTAGACTTCAAATTTATGGGTAATAGACTTTTCCCCCAAGCATGATTGAACTTGGTTTTTGGAGGGGGTGTTAGCCTTGGATTTTCGGACAAATTGATCCTGACTCGACGAGCCCCATTTAAATGAGTATTAGCCTTTGATTTCTAATCTTGTTCGTCTTTTCATTTCCAAGGCCTTTTTAGTTGGTATTAGACTTCAATTTTATGGGTAATAGACTTTTCCCCCAAGCATGATTGAACTTGGTTTTTGGAGGGGGTGTTAGCCTTGGATTTTCGGACAAATTGATCCTGACTCGACGAGCCCCATTTAAATGAGTATTAGCCTTAGATTTCTAATCTTGTTCGTCTTTTCATTTCCCAGGCCTTTTTAGTTGGTATTAGACTTCAATTTTATGGGTAATAGACTTTTCCCCCAAGCATGATTGAACTTGGTTTTTGGAGGGGGTGTTAGCCTTGGATTTTCGGACAAATTGATCCTGACTCGACGAGCCCCATTTAAATGAGTATTAGCCTTAGATTTCTAACCTTGTTCATATCCAAGCCCTTTTTAGTTGGTATTAGACTTCAATTTATGGGTAATAGACTTTTCCCCCAAGCATGATTGAACTTGGTTTTTGGAGGGGGTGTTAGCCTGATTTTCGGACAAATTGATCCTGACTCGACGAGCTCCATTTAAATGAGTATTAGCCTTATATTTCGAACCTTGTTCATATCCAAGCCCTTTTTAGTTGGTATTAGACTTCAATTTATGGGTCACAGACTTTCCCCCAAGCATGATTGAACTTGGTTTTTGGAGGGTGTGTTAGCCTTTGATTTTCGGACAAATTGATCCTGAGTCGTCGAGCTCCATTTAAATGAGTATTAGCATTATATTTCTAACCTTGTTCATATCCAAGCCCTTTTTAGTTGGTATTAGACTTCAATTTATGGGTCACAGACTTTCCCCCAAGCATGATTGAACTTGGTTTTTGGAGGGTGTGTTAGCCTTTGATTTTCGGACAAATTGATCCTGAGTCGTCGAGCTCCATTTAAATGAGTATTAGCATTATATTTCTAACCTTGTTCATATCCAAGCCCTTTTTAGTTGGTATTAGACTTCAATTTATGGGTCACAGACTTTTCCCCCAAGCATGATTGAACTTGGTTTTTGGAGGGGGTGTTAGCCTTGGATTTTCGGACAAATTGATCCTGACTCGACGAGCCCATTTAAATGAGTATTAGCCTTATATTTCTAACCTTGTTCATATCCAAGCCCTTTTTAGTTGGTATTAGACTTCAAATTTATGGGTAATAGACTTTTCCCCCAAGCATGATTGAACTTGGTTTTTGGAGGGGGTGTTAGCCTTGGATTTTCGGACAAATTGATCCTGACTCGACGAGCCCATTTAAATGAGTATTAGCCTTAGATTTCTAACCTTGTTCATATCCAAGCCCTTTTTAGTTGGTAGTAGACTTCAAATTTATGGGTAATAGACTTTTCCCCCAAGCATGATTGAACTTGGTTTTTGGAGGGGGTGTTAGCCTTGGATTTTCGGACAAATTGATCCTGACTCGACGAGCCCCATTTAAATAAGTATTAGCCTTTGATTTCTAACCTTGTTCATATCCAAGCCCTTTTTAGTTGGTATTAGACTTCAATTTATGGGTAATAGACTTTTCCCCCAAGCATGATTGAACTTGGTTTTTGGAGGGGGTGTTAGCCTTGGATTTTCGGACAAATTGATCCTGACTCGACGAGCCCCATTTAAATGAGTATTAGCCTTATATTTCTAACCTTGTTCATATCCAAGGCCTTTTTAGTTGGTATTAGACTTCAATTTATGGGTAACAGACTTTTCCCCCAAGCATGATTGAACTTGGTTTTTGGAGGGGGTGTTAGCCTTGGATTTTCGGACAAATTGATCCTGACTCGACGAGCTCCATTTAAATGAGTATTAGCATTATATTTCTAACCTTTTTCATATCCAAGCCCTTTTTAGTTGGTATTAGACTTCAATTTATGGGTCACAGACTTTTCCCCCAAGCATGATTGAACTTGGTTTTTGGAGGGGGTGTTAGCCTTGGATTTTCGGACAAATTGATCCTGACTCGTCGAGCTCCATTTAAATGAGTATTAGCCTTATATTTCTAACCTTGTTCATATCCAAGCCCTTTTTAGTTGGTATTAGACTTCAATTTATGGGTCACAGACTTTCCCCCAAGCATGATTGAACTTGGTTTTTGGAGGGTGTGTTAGCCTTTGATTTTCGGACAAATTGATCCTGAGTCGTCGAGCTCCATTTAAATGAGTATTAGCATTATATTTCTAACCTTGTTCATATCCAAGCCCTTTTTAGTTGGTATTAGACTTCAATTTATGGGTCACAGACTTTCCCCCAATCATGATTGAACTTGGTTTTTGGAGGGGGTGTTAGCCTTGGATTTTCGGACAAATGGATCCTGACTCGACGAGCCCATTTAAATGAGTATTAGCCTTATATTTCTAACCTTGTTCATATCCAAGCCCTTTTTAGTTGGTATTAGACTTCAATTTATGGGTCACAGACTTTTCCCCCAAGCATGATTGAACTTGGTTTTTGGAGGGGGTGTTAGCCTTGGATTTTCGGACAAATGGATCCTGACTCGACGAGCCCATTTAAATGAGTATTAGCCTTATATTTCTAACCTTGTTCATATCCAAGCCCTTTTTAGTTGGTAGTAGACTTCAAATTTATGGGTAATAGACTTTTCCCCCAAGCATGATTGAACTTGGTTTTTGGAGGGGGTGTTAGCCTTGGATTTTCGGACAAATTGATCCTGACTCGACGAGCCCCATTTAAATGAGTATTAGCCTTAGATTTCTAACCTTGTTCATATCCAAGCCCTTTTTAGTTGCTATTAGACTTCAAATTTATGGGTAATAGACTTTTCCCCCAAGCATGATTGAACTTGGTTTTTGGTGGGGGTGTTAGCCTTGGATTTTCGGACAAATTGATCCTGACTCGACGAGCCCCATTTAAATGAGTATTAGCCTTGATTTCTAATCTTGTTCGTCTTTTCATTTCCAAGGCCTTTTTAGTTGGTATTAGACTTCAATTTTATGGGTAATAGACTTTTCCCCCAAGCATGATTGAACTTGGTTTTTGGAGGGGGTGTTAGCCTTGGATTTTCGGACAAATTGATCCTGACTCGACGAGCCCCATTTAAATGAGTATTAGCCTTAGATTTCTAATCTTGTTCGTCTTTTCATTTCCAAGGCCTTTTTAGTTGGTATTAGACTTCAATTTTATGGGTAATAGACTTTTCCCCCAAGCATGATTGAACTTGGTTTTTGGAGGGGGTGTTAGCCTTGGATTTTCGGACAAATTGATCCTGACTCGACGAGCTCCATTTAAATGAGTATTAGCCTTATATTTCGAACCTTGTTCATATCCAAGCCCTTTTTAGTTGGTATTAGACTTCAATTTATGGGTCACAGACTTTCCCCCAAGCATGATTGAACTTGGTTTTTGGAGGGTGTGTTAGCCTTTGATTTTCGGACAAATTGATCCTGAGTCGTCGAGCTCCATTTAAATGAGTATTAGCATTATATTTCGAACCTTGTTCATATCCAAGCCCTTTTTAGTTGGTATTAGACTTCAATTTATGGGTCACAGACTTTCCCCCAAGCATGATTGAACTTGGTTTTTGGAGGGTGTGTTAGCCTTTGATTTTCGGACAAATTGATCCTGAGTCGTCGAGCTCCATTTAAATGAGTATTAGCATTATATTTCTAACCTTGTTCATATCCAAGCCCTTTTTAGTTGGTATTAGACTTCAATTTATGGGTCACAGACTTTTCCCCCAAGCATGATTGAACTTGGTTTTTGGAGGGGGTGTTAGCCTTGGATTTTCGGACAAATGGATCCTGACTCGACGAGCCCATTTAAATGAGTATTAGCCTTATATTTCTAACCTTGTTCATATCCAAGCCCTTTTTAGTTGGTATTAGACTTCAAATTTATGGGTAATAGACTTTTCCCCCAAGCATGATTGAACTTGGTTTTTGGAGGGGGTGTTAGCCTTGGATTTTCGGACAAATTGATCCTGACTCGACGAGCCCCATTTAAATGAGTATTAGCCTTAGATTTCTAACCTTGTTCATATCCAAGCCCTTTTTAGTTGGTATTAGACTTCAAATTTATGGGTAATAGACTTTTCCCCCAAGCATGATTGAACTTGGTTTTTGGAGGGGGTGTTAGCCTTGGATTTTCGGACAAATTGATCCTGACTCGACGAGCCCCATTTAAATGAGTATTAGCCTTAGATTTCTAATCTTGTTCGTCTTTTCATTTCCAAGGCCTTTTTAGTTGGTATTAGACTTCAATTTTATGGGTAATAGACTTTTCCCCCAAGCATGATTGAACTTGGTTTTTGGAGGGGGTGTTAGCCTTGGATTTTCGGACAAATTGATCCTGACTCGACGAGCCCCATTTAAATGAGTATTAGCCTTAGATTTCTAATCTTGTTCGTCTTTTCATTTCCAAGGCCTTTTTAGTTGGTATTAGACTTCAATTTTATGGGTAATAGACTTTTCCCCCAAGCATGATTGAACTTGGTTTTTGGAGGGGGTGTTAGCCTTGGATTTTCGGACAAATTGATCCTGACTCGACGAGCTCCATTTAAATGAGTATTAGCCTTATATTTCGAACCTTGTTCATATCCAAGCCCTTTTTAGTTGGTATTAGACTTCAATTTATGGGTCACAGACTTTTCCCCCAAGCATGATTGAACTTGGTTTTTGGAGGGGGTGTTAGCCTTGGATTTTCGGACAAATTGATCCTGAGTCGTCGAGCTCCATTTAAATGAGTATTAGCCTTATATTTCGAACCTTGTTCATATCCAAGCCCTTTTTAGTTGGTATTAGACTTCAATTTATGGGTCACAGACTTTCCCCCAAGCATGATTGAACTTGGTTTTTGGAGGGTGTGTTAGCCTTGGATTTTCGGACAAATTGATCCTGACTCGACGAGCTCCATTTAAATGAGTATTAGCCTTATATTTCTAACCTTGTTCATATCCAAGCCCTTTTTAGTTGGTATTAGACTTCAATTTATGGGTCACAGACTTTTCCCCCAAGCATGATTGAACTTGGTTTTTGGAGGGGGTGTTAGCCTTGGATTTTCGGACAAATTGATCCTGACTCGACGAGCCCATTTAAATGAGTATTAGCCTTATATTTCTAACCTTGTTCATATCCAAGCCCTTTTTAGTTGGTATTAGACTTCAATTTATGGGTAACAGACTTTTCCCCCAAGCATGATTGAACTTGGTTTTTGGAGGGGGTGTTAGCCTTGGATTTTCGGACAAATTGATCCTGACTCGACGAGCCCATTTAAATGAGTATTAGCCTTATATTTCTAACCTTGTTCATATCCAAGCCCTTTTTAGTTGGTATTAGACTTCAAATTTATGGGTAATAGACTTTTCCCCCAAGCATGATTGAACTTGGTTTTTGGAGGGGGTGTTAGCCTTGGATTTTCGGACAAATTGATCCTGACTCGACGAGCCCCATTTAAATGAGTATTAGCCTTAGATTTCTAACCTTGTTCATATCCAAGCCCTTTTTAGTTGGTATTAGACTTCAAATTTATGGGTAATAGACTTTTCCCCCAAGCATGATTGAACTTGGTTTTTGGAGGGGGTGTTAGCCTTGGATTTTCGGACAAATTGATCCTGACTCGACGAGCCCCATTTAAATGAGTATTAGCCTTTAGATTTCTAACCTTGTTCATATCCAAGGCCTTTTTAGTTGGTATTAGACTTCAATTTTATGGGTAATAGACTTTTCCCCCAAGCATGATTGAACTTGGTTTTTGGAGGGGGTGTTAGCCTTGGATTTTCGGACAAATTGATCCTGACTCGACGAGCCCCATTTAAATGAGTATTAGCCTTAGATTTCTAACCTTGTTCATATCCAAGGCCTTTTTAGTTGGTATTAGACTTCAATTTATGGGTAATAGACTTTTCCCCCAAGCATGATTGAACTTGGTTTTTGGAGGGGGTGTTAGCCTTGGATTTTCGGACAAATTGATCCTGACTCGACGAGCTCCATTTAAATGAGTATTAGCCTTATATTTCTAACCTTGTTCATATCCAAGCCCTTTTTAGTTGGTATTAGACTTCAATTTATGGGTAGACTTTTCCCCCAAGCATGATTGAACTTGGTTTTTGGAGGGTGTGTTAGCCTTTGATTTTCGGACAAATTGATCCTGAGACTCGACGAGCTCCATTTAAATGAGTATTAGCCTTATATTTCTAACCTTGTTCATATCCAAGCCCTTTTTAGTTGGTATTAGACTTCAATTTATGGGTCACAGACTTTTCCCCCAAGCATGATTGAACTTGGTTTTTGGAGGGTGTGTTAGCCTTGGATTTTCGGACAAATTGATCCTGACTCGACGAGCCCATTTAAATGAGTATTAGCCTTAGATTTCTAACCTTGTTCATATCCAAGCCCTTTTTAGTTGGTATTAGACTTCAAATTTATGGGTAATAGACTTTTCCCCCAAGCATGATTGAACTTGGTTTTTGGAGGGGGTGTTAGCCTTGGATTTTCGGACAAATTGATCCTGACTCGACGAGCCCCATTTAAATGAGTATTAGACTTAGATTTCTAACATTGTTCATATCCAAGCCCTTTTTAGTTGGTATTAGACTTCAAATTTATGGGTAATAGACTTTTCCCCCAAGCATGATTGAACTTGGTTTTTGGAGGGGGTGTTAGCCTTGGATTTTCGGACAAATTGATCCTGACTCGACGAGCCCCATTTAAATGAGTATTAGCCTTAGATTTCTAACCTTGTTCATTATCCAAGGCCTTTTTAGTTGGTATTAGACTTCAAATTTATGGGTAATAGACTTTTCCCCCAAGCATGATTGAACTTGGTTTTTGGAGGGGGTGTTAGCCTTGGATTTTCGGACAAATTGATCCTGACTCGACGAGCCCCATTTAAATGAGTATTAGCCTTAGATTTCTAATCTTGTTCGTCTTTTCATTTCCAAGGCCTTTTTAGTTGGTATTAGACTTCAATTTTATGGGTAATAGACTTTTCCCCCAAGCATGATTGAACTTGGTTTTTGGAGGGGGTGTTAGCCTTGGATTTTCGGACAAATTGATCCTGACTCGACGAGCCCCATTTAAATGAGTATTAGCCTTAGATTTCTAATCTTGTTCGTCTTTTCATTTCCAAGGCCTTTTTAGTTGGTATTAGACTTCAATTTTATGGGTAATAGACTTTTCCCCCAAGCATGATTGAACTTGGTTTTTGGAGGGGGTGTTAGCCTTGGATTTTCGGACAAATTGATCCTGACTCGACGAGCTCCATTTAAATGAGTATTAGCATTATATTTCTAACCTTGTTCATATCCAAGCCCTTTTTAGTTGGTATTAGACTTCAATTTATGGGTCACAGACTTTTCCCCCAAGCATGATTGAACTTGGTTTTTGGAGGGGGTGTTAGCCTTGGATTTTCGGACAAATTGATCCTGACTCGACGAGCCCATTTAAATGAGTATTAGCATTATATTTCTAACCTTGTTCATATCCAAGCCCTTTTTAGTTGGTATTAGACTTCAATTTATGGGTCACAGACTTTTCCCCCAAGCATGATTGAACTTGGTTTTTGGAGGGGGTGTTAGCCTTGGATTTTCGGACAAATTGATCCTGACTCGACGAGCCCATTTAAATGAGTATTAGCCTTATATTTCTAACCTTGTTCATATCCAAGCCCTTTTTAGTTGGTATTAGACTTCAAATTTATGGGTAATAGACTTTTCCCCCAAGCATGATTGAACTTGGTTTTTGGAGGGGGTGTTAGCCTTGGATTTTCGGACAAATTGATCCTGACTCGACGAGCCCCATTTAAATGAGTATTAGCCTTAGATTTCTAACCTTGTTCATATCCAAGCCCTTTTTAGTTGGTATTAGACTTCAAATTTATGGGTAATAGACTTTTCCCCCAAGCATGATTGAACTTGGTTTTTGGAGGGGGTGTTAGCCTTGGATTTTCGGACAAATTGATCCTGACTCGACGAGCCCCATTTAAATGAGTATTAGCCTTTAGATTTCTAATCTTGTTCGTCTTTTCATTCCAAGGCCTTTTTAGTTGGTATTAGACTTCAATTTTATGGGTAATAGACTTTTCCCCCAAGCATGATTGAACTTGGTTTTTGGAGGGGGTGTTAGCCTTGGATTTTCGGACAAATTGATCCTGACTCGACGAGCCCCATTTAAATGAGTATTAGCCTTAGATTTCTAACCTTGTTCATATCCAAGCCCTTTTTAGTTGGTATTAGACTTCAAATTTATGGGTAATAGACTTTTCCCCCAAGCATGATTGAACTTGGTTTTTGGAGGGGGTGTTAGCCTAGGATTTTCGGACAAATTGATCCTGACTCGACGAGCTCCATTTAAATGAGTATTAGCCTTATATTTCGAACCTTGTTCATATCCAAGCCCTTTTTAGTTGGTATTAGACTTCAATTTATGGGTCGCAGACTTTCCCCCAAGCATGATTGAACTTGGTTTTTGGAGGGTGTGTTAGCCTTTGATTTTCGGACAAATTGATCCTGAGTCGTCGAGCTCCATTTAAATGAGTATTAGCATTATATTTCGAACCTTGTTCATATCCAAGCCCTTTTTAGTTGGTATTAGACTTCAATTTATGGGTCACAGACTTTCCCCCAAGCATGATTGAACTTGGTTTTTGGAGGGTGTGTTAGCCTTTGATTTTCGGACAAATTGATCCTGAGTCGTCGAGCTCCATTTAAATGAGTATTAGCATTATATTTCTAACCTTGTTCATATCCAAGCCCTTTTTAGTTGGTATTAGACTTCAATTTATGGGTCACAGACTTTTCCCCCAAGCATGATTGAACTTGGTTTTTGGAGGGGGTGTTAGCCTTGGATTTTCGGACAAATGGATCCTGACTCGACGAGCCCATTTAAATGAGTATTAGCCTTATATTTCTAACCTTGTTCATATCCAAGCCCTTTTTAGTTGGTAGTAGACTTCAAATTTATGGGTAATAGACTTTTCCCCCAAGCATGATTGAACTTGGTTTTTGGAGGGGGTGTTAGCCTTGGATTTTCGGACAAATTGATCCTGACTCGACGAGCCCCATTTAAATGAGTATTAGCCTTAGATTTCTAACCTTGTTCATATCCAAGCCCTTTTTAGTTGCTATTAGACTTCAAATTTATGGGTAATAGACTTTTCCCCCAAGCATGATTGAACTTGGTTTTTGGTGGGGGTGTTAGCCTTGGATTTTCGGACAAATTGATCCTGACTCGACGAGCCCCATTTAAATGAGTATTAGCCTTAGATTTCTAATCTTGTTCGTCTTTTCATTTCCAAGGCCTTTTTAGTTGGTATTAGACTTCAATTTTATGGGTAATAGACTTTTCCCCCAAGCATGATTGAACTTGGTTTTTGGAGGGGGTGTTAGCCTTGGATTTTCGGACAAATTGATCCTGACTCGACGAGCCCCATTTAAATGAGTATTAGCCTTAGATTTCTAATCTTGTTCGTCTTTTCATTTCCCAGGCCTTTTTAGTTGGTATTAGACTTCAATTTTATGGGTAATAGACTTTTCCCCCAAGCATGATTGAACTTGGTTTTTGGAGGGGGTGTTAGCCTTGGATTTTCGGACAAATTGATCCTGACTCGACGAGCTCCATTTAAATGAGTATTAGCCTTATATTTCGAACCTTGTTCATATCCAAGCCCTTTTTAGTTGGTATTAGACTTCAATTTATGGGTCACAGACTTTCCCCCAAGCATGATTGAACTTGGTTTTTGGAGGGTGTGTTAGCCTTTGATTTTCGGACAAATTGATCCTGAGTCGTCGAGCTCCATTTAAATGAGTATTAGCATTATATTTCGAACCTTGTTCATATCCAAGCCCTTTTTAGTTGGTATTAGACTTCAATTTATGGGTCACAGACTTTCCCCCAAGCATGATTGAACTTGGTTTTTGGAGGGTGTGTTAGCCTTTGATTTTCGGACAAATTGATCCTGAGTCGTCGAGCTCCATTTAAATGAGTATTAGCATTATATTTCTAACCTTGTTCATATCCAAGCCCTTTTTAGTTGGTATTAGACTTCAATTTATGGGTCACAGACTTTCCCCCAAGCATGATTGAACTTGGTTTTTGGAGGGTGTGTTAGCCTTTGATTTTCGGACAAATTGATCCTGAGTCGTCGAGCTCCATTTAAATGAGTATTAGCATTATATTTCTAACCTTGTTCATATCCAAGCCCTTTTTAGTTGGTATTAGACTTCAATTTATGGGTCACAGACTTTTCCCCCAAGCATGATTGAACTTGGTTTTTGGAGGGGGTGTTAGCCTTGGATTTTCGGACAAATTGATCCTGACTCGACGAGCCCATTTAAATGAGTATTAGCCTTAGATTTCTAACCTTGTTCATATCCAAGCCCTTTTTAGTTGGTAGTAGACTTCAAATTTATGGGTAATAGACTTTTCCCCCAAGCATGATTGAACTTGGTTTTTGGAGGGGGTGTTAGCCTTGGATTTTCGGACAAATTGATCCTGACTCGACGAGCCCCATTTAAATGAGTATTAGCCTTAGATTTCTAACCTTGTTCATATCCAAGCCCTTTTTAGTTGCTATTAGACTTCAAATTTATGGGTAATAGACTTTTCCCCCAAGCATGATTGAACTTGGTTTTTGGTGGGGGTGTTAGCCTTGGATTTTCGGACAAATTGATCCTGACTCGACGAGCCCCATTTAAATGAGTATTAGCCTTTGATTTCTAATCTTGTTCGTCTTTTCATTTCCAAGGCCTTTTTAGTTGGTATTAGACTTCAATTTTATGGGTAATAGACTTTTCCCCCAAGCATGATTGAACTTGGTTTTTGGAGGGGGTGTTAGCCTTGGATTTTCGGACAAATTGATCCTGACTCGACGAGCTCCATTTAAATGAGTATTAGCCTTATATTTCGAACGTCTTTTCATATCCAAGCCTTTTTAGTTGGTATTAGACTTCAATTTATGGGTAATAGACTTTCCCCCAAGCATGATTGAACTTGGTTTTTGGAGGGTGTGTTAGCCTTTGATTTTCGGACAAATTGATCCTGACTCGTCGAGCTCCATTTAAATGAGTATTAGCATTATATTTCGAACCTTTTCATATCCAAGCCCTTTTTAGTTGGTATTAGACTTCAATTTATGGGTCACAGACTTTCCCCCAAGCATGATTGAACTTGGTTTTTGGAGGGTGTGTTAGCCTTTGATTTTCGGACAAATTGATCCTGAGTCGTCGAGCTCCATTTAAATGAGTATTAGCATTATATTTCAAACCTTGTTCATATCCAAGCCCTTTTTAGTTGGTATTAGACTTCAATTTATGGGTCACAGACTTTCCCCCAAGCATGATTGAACTTGGTTTTTGGAGGGTGTGTTAGCCTTTGATTTTCGGACAAATTGATCCTGAGTCGTCGAGCTCCATTTAAATGAGTATTAGCATTATATTTCTAACCTTGTTCATATCCAAGCCCTTTTTAGTTGGTATTAGACTTCAATTTATGGGTCACAGACTTTTCCCCCAAGCATGATTGAACTTGGTTTTTGGAGGGGGTGTTAGCCTTGGATTTTCGGACAAATGGATCCTGACTCGACGAGCCCATTTAAATGAGTATTAGCCTTATATTTCTAACCTTGTTCATATCCAAGCCCTTTTTAGTTGGTAGTAGACTTCAAATTTATGGGTAATAGACTTTTCCCCCAAGCATGATTGAACTTGGTTTTTGGAGGGGGTGTTAGCCTTGGATTTTCGGACAAATGGATCCTGACTCGACGAGCCCATTTAAATGAGTATTAGCCTTATATTTCTAACCTTGTTCATATCCAAGCCCTTTTTAGTTGGTAGTAGACTTCAAATTTATGGGTAATAGACTTTTCCCCCAAGCATGATTGAACTTGGTTTTTGGAGGGGGTGTTAGCCTTGGATTTTCGGACAAATTGATCCTGACTCGAAGAGCCCCATTTAAATGAGTATTAGCCTTAGATTTCTAACCTTGTTCATATCCAAGCCCTTTTTAGTTGGTATTAGACTTCAAATTTATGGGTAATAGACTTTTCCCCCAAGCATGATTGAACTTGGTTTTTGGAGGGGGTGTTAGCCTTGGATTTTCGGACAAATTGATCCTGACTCGACGAGCCCCATTTAAATGAGTATTAGCCTTAGATTTCTAATCTTGTTCGTCTTTTCATTTCCAAGGCCTTTTTAGTTGGTATTAGACTTCAATTTTATGGGTAATAGACTTTTCCCCCAAGCATGATTGAACTTGGTTTTTGGAGGGGGTGTTAGCCTTGGATTTTCGGACAAATTGATCCTGACTCGACGAGCCCCATTTAAATGAGTATTAGCCTTAGATTTCTAATCTTGTTCGTCTTTTCATTTCCAAGGCCTTTTTAGTTGGTATTAGACTTCAATTTTATGGGTAATAGACTTTTCCCCCAAGCATGATTGAACTTGGTTTTTGGAGGGGGTGTTAGCCTAGGATTTTCGGACAAATTGATCCTGACTCGACGAGCTCCATTTAAATGAGTATTAGCCTTATATTTCGAACCTTGTTCATATCCAAGCCCTTTTTAGTTGGTATTAGACTTCAATTTATGGGTCACAGACTTTCCCCCAAGCATGATTGAACTTGGTTTTTGGAGGGTGTGTTAGCCTTTGATTTTCGGACAAATTGATCCTGAGTCGTCGAGCTCCATTTAAATGAGTATTAGCATTATATTTCGAACCTTGTTCATATCCAAGCCCTTTTTAGTTGGTATTAGACTTCAATTTATGGGTCACAGACTTTCCCCCAAGCATGATTGAACTTGGTTTTTGGAGGGTGTGTTAGCCTTTGATTTTCGGACAAATTGATCCTGAGTCGTCGAGCTCCATTTAAATGAGTATTAGCATTATATTTCTAACCTTGTTCATATCCAAGCCCTTTTTAGTTGGTATTAGACTTCAATTTATGGGTCACAGACTTTTCCCCCAAGCATGATTGAACTTGGTTTTTGGAGGGGGTGTTAGCCTTGGATTTTCGGACAAATGGATCCTGACTCGACGAGCCCATTTAAATGAGTATTAGCCTTAGATTTCTAACCTTGTTCATATCCAAGCCCTTTTTAGTTGGTATTAGACTTCAAATTTATGGGTAATAGACTTTTCCCCCAAGCATGATTGAACTTGGTTTTTGGAGGGGGTGTTAGCCTTGGATTTTCGGACAAATTGATCCTGACTCGACGAGCCCCATTTAAATGAGTATTAGCCTTCGATTTCTAATCTTGTTCGTCTTTTCATTTCCAAGGCCTTTTTAGTTGGTATTAGACTTCAATTTTATGGGTAATAGACTTTTCCCCCAAGCATGATTGAACTTGGTTTTTGGAGGGGGTGTTAGCCTTGGATTTTCGGACAAATTGATCCTGACTCGACGAGCCCCATTTAAATGAGTATTAGCCTTAGATTTCTAATCTTGTTCGTCTTTTCATTTCCAAGGCCTTTTTAGTTGGTATTAGACTTCAATTTTATGGGTAATAGACTTTTCCCCCAAGCATGATTGAACTTGGTTTTTGGAGGGGGTGTTAGCCTAGGATTTTCGGACAAATTGATCCTGACTCGACGAGCTCCATTTAAATGAGTATTAGCCTTATATTTCGAACCTTGTTCATATCCAAGCCCTTTTTAGTTGGTATTAGACTTCAATTTATGGGTCACAGACTTTTCCCCCAAGCATGATTGAACTTGGTTTTTGGAGGGGGTGTTAGCCTTTGATTTTCGGACAAATTGATCCTGACTCGACGAGCTCCATTTAAATGAGTATTAGCCTTATATTTCGAACCTTGTTCATATCCAAGCCCTTTTTAGTTGGTATTAGACTTCAATTTATGGGTCACAGACTTTTCCCCCAAGCATGATTGAACTTGGTTTTTGGAGGGGGTGTTAGCCTTGGATTTTCGGACAAATTGATCCTGACTCGACGAGCCCATTTAAATGAGTATTAGCCTTATATTTCTAACCTTGTTCATATCCAAGCCCTTTTTAGTTGGTATTAGACTTCAATTTATGGGTCACAGACTTTTCCCCCAAGCATGATTGAACTTGGTTTTTGGAGGGGGTGTTAGCCTTGGATTTTCGGACAAATTGATCCTGACTCGACGAGCCCATTTAAATGAGTATTAGCCTTAGATTTCTAACCTTGTTCATATCCAAGCCCTTTTTAGTTGGTATTAGACTTCAATTTATGGGTAATAGACTTTTCCCCCAAGCATGATTGAACTTGGTTTTTGGAGGGGGTGTTAGCCTTGGATTTTCGGACAAATTGATCCTGACTCGACGAGCCCCATTTAAATGAGTATTAGCCTTATATTTCTAACCTTGTTCATATCCAAGCCCTTTTTAGTTGGTATTAGACTTCAATTTATGGGTAATAGACTTTTCCCCCAAGCATGATTGAACTTGGTTTTTGGAGGGGGTGTTAGCCTTGGATTTTCGGACAAATTGATCCTGACTCGACGAGCTCCATTTAAATGAGTATTAGCCTTATATTTCTAACCTTGTTCATATCCAAGCCCTTTTTAGTTGTATTAGACTTCAATTTATGGGTAATAGACTTTTCCCCCAAGCATGATTGAACTTGGTTTTTGGAGGGGGTGTTAGCCTGGATTTTCGGACAAATTGATCCTGACTCGACGAGCTCCATTTAAATGAGTATTAGCCTTATATTTCTAACCTTGTTCATATCCAAGCCCTTTTTAGTTGGTATTAGACTTCAATTTATGGGTCACAGACTTTTCCCCCAAGCATGATTGAACTTGGTTTTTGGAGGGGGTGTTAGCCTTGGATTTTCGGACAAATTGATCCTGACTCGACGAGCCCATTTAAATGAGTATTAGCCTTAGATTTCTAACCTTGTTCATATCCAAGCCCTTTTTAGTTGGTATTAGACTTCAATTTATGGGTAATAGACTTTTCCCCCAAGCATGATTGAACTTGGTTTTTGGAGGGGGTGTTAGCCTTGGATTTTCGGACAAATTGATCCTGACTCGACGAGCCCATTTAAATGAGTATTAGCCTTAGATTTCTAACCTTGTTCATATCCAAGCCCTTTTTAGTTGCTATTAGACTTCAAATTTATGGGTAATAGACTTTTCCCCCAAGCATGATTGAACTTGGTTTTTGGAGGGGGTGTTAGCCTAGGATTTTCGGACAAATTGATCCTGACTCGACGAGCTCCATTTAAATGAGTATTAGCCTTATATTTCGAACCTTGTTCATATCCAAGCCCTTTTTAGTTGGTATTAGACTTCAATTTATGGGTCACAGACTTTCCCCCAAGCATGATTGAACTTGGTTTTTGGAGGGTGTGTTAGCCTTTGATTTTCGGACAAATTGATCCTGAGTCGTCGAGCTCCATTTAAATGAGTATTAGCATTATATTTCTAACCTTTTTCATATCCAAGCCCTTTTTAGTTGGTATTAGACTTCAATTTATGGGTCACAGACTTTTCCCCCAAGCATGATTGAACTTGGTTTTTGGAGGGTGTGTTAACCTTGGATTTTCGGACAAATTGATCCTGAGTCGTCGAGCTCAATTTAAATGAGTATTAGCCTTAGATTTCTAACCTTGTTCATATCCAAGCCCTTTTTTGTTGGTAGTAGACTTCAAATTTATGGGTAATAGACTTTTCCCCCAAGCATGATTGAATTTGGTTTTTGGAGGGGGTGTTAGCCTTGGATTTTCGGACAAATTGATCCTGACTCGACGAGCCCCATTTCAATGAGTATTAGCCTTAGATTTCTAACCTTGTTCATATCCAAGCCCTTTTTAGTTGCTATTAGACTTCAAATTTATGGGTAATAGACTTTTCCCCCAAGCATGATTGAACTTGGTTTTTGGAGGGGGTGTTAGCCTAGGATTTTCGGACAAATTATCCTGACTCGACGAGCTCCATTTAAATGAGTATTAGCCTTATATTTCGAACCTTGTTCATATCCAAGCCCTTTTTAGTTTGTATTAGACTTCAATTTATGCGTCACAGACTTTTCCCCCAAGCATGATTGAACTTGGTTTTTGGAGGGTGTGTTAGCCTTTGATTTTCGGACAAATTGATCTTGAGTCGTCGAGCTCCATTTAAATGAGTATTAGCCTTATATTTCTAACCTTGTTCATATCCAAGCCCTTTTTAGTTGGTATTAGACTTCAATTTATGCGTCACAGACTTTTCCCCCAAGCATGATTGAACTTGGTTTTTGGAGGGTGTGTTAGCCTTTGATTTTCGGACAAATTGATCCTGAGTCGTCGAGCTCCATTTAAATGAGTATTAGCATTATATTTCTAACCTTGTTCATATCCAAGCCCTTTTTAGTTGGTATTAGACTTCAATTTATGGGTCACAGACTTTTTCCCCCAAGCATGATTGAACTTGGTTTTTGGAGGGGGTGTTAGCCTAGGATTTTCGGACAAATTGATCCTGACTCGACGAGCTCCATTTAAATGAGTATTAGCATTATATTTCGAACCTTGTTCATATCCAAGCCCTTTTTAGTTGGTATTAGACTTCAATTTATGGGTCACAGACTTTCCCCCAAGCATGATTGAACTTGGTTTTTGGAGGGTGTGTTAGCCTTTGATTTTCGGACAAATTGATCCTGAGTCGTCGAGCTCATTTAAATGAGTATTAGCATTATATTTCTAACCTTGTTCATATCCAAGCCCTTTTTAGTTGGTATTAGACTTCAATTTATGGGTCACAGACTTTTCCCCCAACCATGATTGAACTTGGTTTTTGGAGGGGGTGTTAGCCTTGGATTTTCGGACAAATTGATCCTGCGTCGTCGAGCTCATTTAAATGAGTATTAGCCTTAGATTTCTAACCTTGTTCATATCCAAGCCCTTTTTAGTTGCTATTAGACTTCAAATTTATGGGTCACAGACTTTTCCCCCAAGCATGATTGAACTTGGTTTTTGGAGGGGGTGTTAGCCTAGGATTTTCGGACAAATTGATCCTGACTCGACGAGCTCCATTTAAATGAGTATTAGCCTTATATTTCGAACCTTGTTCATATCCAAGCCCTTTTTAGTTGGTATTAGACTTCAATTTATGCGTCACAGACTTTTCCCCCAAGCATGATTGAACTTGGTTTTTGGAGGTTGTGTTAGCCTTTGATTTTCGGACAAATTGATCTTGAGTCGTCGAGCTCCATTTAAATGAGTATTAGCCTTATATTTCTAACCTTGTTCATATCCAAGCCCTTTTTAGTTGGTAGTAGACTTCAATTTGTGGGTCACAGACTTTTCCCCCTAGCATGATTGAACTTGGTTTTTGGAGGGTGTGTTAGCCTTTGATTTTCGGACAAATTGATCCTGAGTCGTCGAGCTCCATTTAAATGAGTATTAGCATTATATTTCTAACCTTGTTCATATCCAAGCCCTTTTTAGTTGCTATTAGACTTCAAATTTATGGGTAATAGACTTTTTCCCCAAGCATGATTGAACTTGGTTTTTGGAGGGGGTGTTAGCCTAGGATTTTCGGACAAATTATCCTGACTCGACGAGCTCCATTTAAATGAGTATAAGCCTTATATTTCGAACCTTGTTCATATCCAAGCCCTTTTTAGTTGGTATTAGACTTCAATTTATGGGTCACAGACTTTCCCCCAAGCATGATTGAACTTGGTTTTTGGAGGGTGTGTTAGCCTTTGATTTTCGGACAAATTGATCCTGAGTCGTCGAGCTTCATTTAAATGAGTATTAGCATTATATTTCTAACCTTGTTCATATCCAAGCCCTTTTTAGTTGGTATTAGACTTCAATTTATGAGTCACAGACTTTTCCCCCAAGCATGATTGAACTTGGTTTTTGGAGGGTGTGTTAACCTTGGATTTTCGGACAAATTGATCCTGCGTCGTCGAGCTCAATTTAAATGAGTATTAGCCTTAGATTTCTAACCTTGTTCATATCCAAGCCCTTTTTAGTTGCTATTAGACTTCAAATTTATGGGTCACAGACTTTTCCCCCAAGCATGATTGAACTTGGTTTTTGGAGGGGGTGTTAGCCTAGGATTTTCGGACAAATTGATCCTGACTCGACGAGCTCCATTTAAATGAGTATTAGCCTTATATTTCGAACCTTGTTCATATCCAAGCCCTTTTTAGTTGGTATTAGACTTCAATTTATGCGTCACAGACTTTTCCCCCAAGCATGATTGAACTTGGTTTTTGGAGGTTGTGTTAGCCTTTGATTTTCGGACAAATTGATCTTGAGTCGTCGAGCTCCATTTAAATGAGTATTAGCCTTATATTTCTAACCTTGTTCATATCCAAGCCCTTTTTAGTTGGTAGTAGACTTCAATTTGTGGGTCACAGACTTTTCCCCCTAGCATGATTGAACTTGGTTTTTGGAGGGGGTGTTAGCCTTGGATTTTCGGACAAATTGATCCGGACTCGACGAGCCCCATTTAAATGAGTATTAGCCTTAGTTTAGGGTTTAGGGTTTAGGGTTTAGGGTTTAGGGTTTAGGGTTTAGGGTTTAGGGTTTAGGGTTTAGGGTTTAGGGTTTAGGGTTTAGGGTTTAGGGTTTAGGGTTTAGGGTTTAGGGTTTAGGGTTTAGGGTTTAGGGTTTAGGGTTTAGGGTTTAGGGTTTAGGGTTTAGGGTTTAGGGTTTAGGGTTTAGGGTTTAGGGTTTAGGGTTTAGGGTTTAGGGTTTAGGGTTTAGGGTTTAGGGTTTAGGGTTTAGGGTTTAGGGTTTAGGGTTTAGGGTTTAGGGTTTAGGGTTTAGGGTTTAGGGTTTAGGGTTTAGGGTTTAGGGTTTAGGGTTTAGGGTTTAGGGTTTAGGGTTTAGGGTTTAGGGTTTAGGGTTTAGGGTTTAGGGTTTAGGGTTTAGGGTTTAGGGTTTAGGGTTTAGGGTTTAGGGTTTAGGGTTTAGGGTTTAGGGTTTAGGGTTTAGGGTTTAGGGTTTAGGGTTTAGGGTTTAGGGTTTAGGGTTTAGGGTTTAGGGTTTAGGGTTTAGGGTTTAGGGTTTAGGGTTTAGGGTTTAGGGTTTAGGGTTTAGGGTTTAGGGTTTAGGGTTTAGGGTTTAGGGTTTAGGGTTTAGGGTTTAGGGTTTAGGGTTTAGGGTTTAGGGTTTAGGGTTTAGGGTTTAGGGTTTAGGGTTTAGGGTTTAGGGTTTAGGGTTTAGGGTTTAGGGTTTAGGGTTTAGGGTTTAGGGTTTAGGGTTTAGGGTTTAGGGTTTAGGGTTTAGGGTTTAGGGTTTAGGGTTTAGGGTTTAGGGTTTAGGGTTTAGGGTTTAGGGTTTAGGGTTTAGGGTTTAGGGTTTAGGGTTTAGGGTTTAGGGTTTAGGGTTTAGGGTTTAGGGTTTAGGGTTTAGGGTTTAGGGTTTAGGGTTTAGGGTTTAGGGTTTAGGGTTTAGGGTTTAGGGTTTAGGGTTTAGGGTTTAGGGTTTAGGGTTTAGGGTTTAGGGTTTAGGGTTTAGGGTTTAGGGTTTAGGGTTTAGGGTTTAGGGTTTAGGGTTTAGGGTTTAGGGTTTAGGGTTTAGGGTTTAGGGTTTAGGGTTTAGGGTTTAGGGTTTAGGGTTTAGGGTTTAGGGTTTAGGGTTTAGGGTTTAGGGTTTAGGGTTTAGGGTTTAGGGTTTAGGGTTTAGGGTTTAGGGTTTAGGGTTTAGGGTTTAGGGTTTAGGGTTTAGGGTTTAGGGTTTAGGGTTTAGGGTTTAGGGTTTAGGGTTTAGGGTTTAGGGTTTAGGGTTTAGGGTTTAGGGTTTAGGGTTTAGGGTTTAGGGTTTAGGGTTTAGGGTTTAGGGTTTAGGGTTTAGGGTTTAGGGTTTAGGGTTTAGGGTTTAGGGTTTAGGGTTTAGGGTTTAGGGTTTAGGGTTTAGGGTTTAGGGTTTAGGGTTTAGGGTTTAGGGTTTAGGGTTTAGGGTTTAGGGTTTAGGGTTTAGGGTTTAGGGTTTAGGGTTTAGGGTTTAGGGTTTAGGGTTTAGGGTTTAGGGTTTAGGGTTTAGGGTTTAGGGTTTAGGGTTTAGGGTTTAGGGTTTAGGGTTTAGGGTTTAGGGTTTAGGGTTTAGGGTTTAGGGTTTAGGGTTTAGGGTTTAGGGTTTAGGGTTTAGGGTTTAGGGTTTAGGGTTTAGGGTTTAGGGTTTAGGGTTTAGGGTTTAGGGTTTAGGGTTTAGGGTTTAGGGTTTAGGGTTTAGGGTTTAGGGTTTAGGGTTTAGGGTTTAGGGTTTAGGGTTTAGGGTTTAGGGTTTAGGGTTTAGGGTTTAGGGTTTAGGGTTTAGGGTTTAGGGTTTAGGGTTTAGGGTTTAGGGTTTAGGGTTTAGGGTTTAGGGTTTAGGGTTTAGGGTTTAGGGTTTAGGGTTTAGGGTTTAGGGTTTAGGGTTTAGGGTTTAGGGTTTAGGGTTTAGGGTTTAGGGTTTAGGGTTTAGGGTTTAGGGTTTAGGGTTTAGGGTTTAGGGTTTAGGGTTTAGGGTTTAGGGTTTAGGGTTTAGGGTTTAGGGTTTAGGGTTTAGGGTTTAGGGTTTAGGGTTTAGGGTTTAGGGTTTAGGGTTTAGGGTTTAGGGTTTAGGGTTTAGGGTTTAGGGTTTAGGGTTTAGGGTTTAGGGTTTAGGGTTTAGGGTTTAGGGTTTAGGGTTTAGGGTTTAGGGTTTAGGGTTTAGGGTTTAGGGTTTAGGGTTTAGGGTTTAGGGTTTAGGGTTTAGGGTTTAGGGTTTAGGGTTTAGGGTTTAGGGTTTAGGGTTTAGGGTTTAGGGTTTAGGGTTTAGGGTTTAGGGTTTAGGGTTTAGGGTTTAGGGTTTAGGGTTTAGGGTTTAGGGTTTAGGGTTTAGGGTTTAGGGTTTAGGGTTTAGGGTTTAGGGTTTAGGGTTTAGGGTTTAGGGTTTAGGGTTTAGGGTTTAGGGTTTAGGGTTTAGGGTTTAGGGTTTAGGGTTTAGGGTTTAGGGTTTAGGGTTTAGGGTTTAGGGTTTAGGGTTTAGGGTTTAGGGTTTAGGGTTTAGGGTTTAGGGTTTAGGGTTTAGGGTTTAGGGTTTAGGGTTTAGGGTTTAGGGTTTAGGGTTTAGGGTTTAGGGTTTAGGGTTTAGGGTTTAGGGTTTAGGGTTTAGGGTTTAGGGTTTAGGGTTTAGGGTTTAGGGTTTAGGGTTTAGGGTTTAGGGTTTAGGGTTTAGGGTTTAGGGTTTAGGGTTTAGGGTTTAGGGTTTAGGGTTTAGGGTTTAGGGTTTAGGGTTTAGGGTTTAGGGTTTAGGGTTTAGGGTTTAGGGTTTAGGGTTTAGGGTTTAGGGTTTAGGGTTTAGGGTTTAGGGTTTAGGGTTTAGGGTTTAGGGTTTAGGGTTTAGGGTTTAGGGTTTAGGGTTTAGGGTTTAGGGTTTAGGGTTTAGGGTTTAGGGTTTAGGGTTTAGGGTTTAGGGTTTAGGGTTTAGGGTTTAGGGTTTAGGGTTTAGGGTTTAGGGTTTAGGGTTTAGGGTTTAGGGTTTAGGGTTTAGGGTTTAGGGTTTAGGGTTTAGGGTTTAGGGTTTAGGGTTTAGGGTTTAGGGTTTAGGGTTTAGGGTTTAGGGTTTAGGGTTTAGGGTTTAGGGTTTAGGGTTTAGGGTTTAGGGTTTAGGGTTTAGGGTTTAGGGTTTAGGGTTTAGGGTTTAGGGTTTAGGGTTTAGGGTTTAGGGTTTAGGGTTTAGGGTTTAGGGTTTAGGGTTTAGGGTTTAGGGTTTAGGGTTTAGGGTTTAGGGTTTAGGGTTTAGGGTTTAGGGTTTAGGGTTTAGGGTTTAGGGTTTAGGGTTTAGGGTTTAGGGTTTAGGGTTTAGGGTTTAGGGTTTAGGGTTTAGGGTTTAGGGTTTAGGGTTTAGGGTTTAGGGTTTAGGGTTTAGGGTTTAGGGTTTAGGGTTTAGGGTTTAGGGTTTAGGGTTTAGGGTTTAGGGTTTAGGGTTTAGGGTTTAGGGTTTAGGGTTTAGGGTTTAGGGTTTAGGGTTTAGGGTTTAGGGTTTAGGGTTTAGGGTTTAGGGTTTAGGGTTTAGGGTTTAGGGTTTAGGGTTTAGGGTTTAGGGTTTAGGGTTTAGGGTTTAGGGTTTAGGGTTTAGGGTTTAGGGTTTAGGGTTTAGGGTTTAGGGTTTAGGGTTTAGGGTTTAGGGTTTAGGGTTTAGGGTTTAGGGTTTAGGGTTTAGGGTTTAGGGTTTAGGGTTTAGGGTTTAGGGTTTAGGGTTTAGGGTTTAGGGTTTAGGGTTTAGGGTTTAGGGTTTAGGGTTTAGGGTTTAGGGTTTAGGGTTTAGGGTTTAGGGTTTAGGGTTTAGGGTTTAGGGTTTAGGGTTTAGGGTTTAGGGTTTAGGGTTTAGGGTTTAGGGTTTAGGGTTTAGGGTTTAGGGTTTAGGGTTTAGGGTTTAGGGTTTAGGGTTTAGGGTTTAGGGTTTAGGGTTTAGGGTTTAGGGTTTAGGGTTTAGGGTTTAGGGTTTAGGGTTTAGGGTTTAGGGTTTAGGGTTTAGGGTTTAGGGTTTAGGGTTTAGGGTTTAGGGTTTAGGGTTTAGGGTTTAGGGTTTAGGGTTTAGGGTTTAGGGTTTAGGGTTTAGGGTTTAGGGTTTAGGGTTTAGGGTTTAGGGTTTAGGGTTTAGGGTTTAGGGTTTAGGGTTTAGGGTTTAGGGTTTAGGGTTTAGGGTTTAGGGTTTAGGGTTTAGGGTTTAGGGTTTAGGGTTTAGGGTTTAGGGTTTAGGGTTTAGGGTTTAGGGTTTAGGGTTTAGGGTTTAGGGTTTAGGGTTTAGGGTTTAGGGTTTAGGGTTTAGGGTTTAGGGTTTAGGGTTTAGGGTTTAGGGTTTAGGGTTTAGGGTTTAGGGTTTAGGGTTTAGGGTTTAGGGTTTAGGGTTTAGGGTTTAGGGTTTAGGGTTTAGGGTTTAGGGTTTAGGGTTTAGGGTTTAGGGTTTAGGGTTTAGGGTTTAGGGTTTAGGGTTTAGGGTTTAGGGTTTAGGGTTTAGGGTTTAGGGTTTAGGGTTTAGGGTTTAGGGTTTAGGGTTTAGGGTTTAGGGTTTAGGGTTTAGGGTTTAGGGTTTAGGGTTTAGGGTTTAGGGTTTAGGGTTTAGGGTTTAGGGTTTAGGGTTTAGGGTTTAGGGTTTAGGGTTTAGGGTTTAGGGTTTAGGGTTTAGGGTTTAGGGTTTAGGGTTTAGGGTTTAGGGTTTAGGGTTTAGGGTTTAGGGTTTAGGGTTTAGGGTTTAGGGTTTAGGGTTTAGGGTTTAGGGTTTAGGGTTTAGGGTTTAGGGTTTAGGGTTTAGGGTTTAGGGTTTAGGGTTTAGGGTTTAGGGTTTAGGGTTTAGGGTTTAGGGTTTAGGGTTTAGGGTTTAGGGTTTAGGGTTTAGGGTTTAGGGTTTAGGGTTTAGGGTTTAGGGTTTAGGGTTTAGGGTTTAGGGTTTAGGGTTTAGGGTTTAGGGTTTAGGGTTTAGGGTTTAGGGTTTAGGGTTTAGGGTTTAGGGTTTAGGGTTTAGGGTTTAGGGTTTAGGGTTTAGGGTTTAGGGTTTAGGGTTTAGGGTTTAGGGTTTAGGGTTTAGGGTTTAGGGTTTAGGGTTTAGGGTTTAGGGTTTAGGGTTTAGGGTTTAGGGTTTAGGGTTTAGGGTTTAGGGTTTAGGGTTTAGGGTTTAGGGTTTAGGGTTTAGGGTTTAGGGTTTAGGGTTTAGGGTTTAGGGTTTAGGGTTTAGGGTTTAGGGTTTAGGGTTTAGGGTTTAGGGTTTAGGGTTTAGGGTTTAGGGTTTAGGGTTTAGGGTTTAGGGTTTAGGGTTTAGGGTTTAGGGTTTAGGGTTTAGGGTTTAGGGTTTAGGGTTTAGGGTTTAGGGTTTAGGGTTTAGGGTTTAGGGTTTAGGGTTTAGGGTTTAGGGTTTAGGGTTTAGGGTTTAGGGTTTAGGGTTTAGGGTTTAGGGTTTAGGGTTTAGGGTTTAGGGTTTAGGGTTTAGGGTTTAGGGTTTAGGGTTTAGGGTTTAGGGTTTAGGGTTTAGGGTTTAGGGTTTAGGGTTTAGGGTTTAGGGTTTAGGGTTTAGGGTTTAGGGTTTAGGGTTTAGGGTTTAGGGTTTAGGGTTTAGGGTTTAGGGTTTAGGGTTTAGGGTTTAGGGTTTAGGGTTTAGGGTTTAGGGTTTAGGGTTTAGGGTTTAGGGTTTAGGGTTTAGGGTTTAGGGTTTAGGGTTTAGGGTTTAGGGTTTAGGGTTTAGGGTTTAGGGTTTAGGGTTTAGGGTTTAGGGTTTAGGGTTTAGGGTTTAGGGTTTAGGGTTTAGGGTTTAGGGTTTAGGGTTTAGGGTTTAGGGTTTAGGGTTTAGGGTTTAGGGTTTAGGGTTTAGGGTTTAGGGTTTAGGGTTTAGGGTTTAGGGTTTAGGGTTTAGGGTTTAGGGTTTAGGGTTTAGGGTTTAGGGTTTAGGGTTTAGGGTTTAGGGTTTAGGGTTTAGGGTTTAGGGTTTAGGGTTTAGGGTTTAGGGTTTAGGGTTTAGGGTTTAGGGTTTAGGGTTTAGGGTTTAGGGTTTAGGGTTTAGGGTTTAGGGTTTAGGGTTTAGGGTTTAGGGTTTAGGGTTTAGGGTTTAGGGTTTAGGGTTTAGGGTTTAGGGTTTAGGGTTTAGGGTTTAGGGTTTAGGGTTTAGGGTTTAGGGTTTAGGGTTTAGGGTTTAGGGTTTAGGGTTTAGGGTTTAGGGTTTAGGGTTTAGGGTTTAGGGTTTAGGGTTTAGGGTTTAGGGTTTAGGGTTTAGGGTTTAGGGTTTAGGGTTTAGGGTTTAGGGTTTAGGGTTTAGGGTTTAGGGTTTAGGGTTTAGGGTTTAGGGTTTAGGGTTTAGGGTTTAGGGTTTAGGGTTTAGGGTTTAGGGTTTAGGGTTTAGGGTTTAGGGTTTAGGGTTTAGGGTTTAGGGTTTAGGGTTTAGGGTTTAGGGTTTAGGGTTTAGGGTTTAGGGTTTAGGGTTTAGGGTTTAGGGTTTAGGGTTTAGGGTTTAGGGTTTAGGGTTTAGGGTTTAGGGTTTAGGGTTTAGGGTTTAGGGTTTAGGGTTTAGGGTTTAGGGTTTAGGGTTTAGGGTTTAGGGTTTAGGGTTTAGGGTTTAGGGTTTAGGGTTTAGGGTTTAGGGTTTAGGGTTTAGGGTTTAGGGTTTAGGGTTTAGGGTTTAGGGTTTAGGGTTTAGGGTTTAGGGTTTAGGGTTTAGGGTTTAGGGTTTAGGGTTTAGGGTTTAGGGTTTAGGGTTTAGGGTTTAGGGTTTAGGGTTTAGGGTTTAGGGTTTAGGGTTTAGGGTTTAGGGTTTAGGGTTTAGGGTTTAGGGTTTAGGGTTTAGGGTTTAGGGTTTAGGGTTTAGGGTTTAGGGTTTAGGGTTTAGGGTTTAGGGTTTAGGGTTTAGGGTTTAGGGTTTAGGGTTTAGGGTTTAGGGTTTAGGGTTTAGGGTTTAGGGTTTAGGGTTTAGGGTTTAGGGTTTAGGGTTTAGGGTTTAGGGTTTAGGGTTTAGGGTTTAGGGTTTAGGGTTTAGGGTTTAGGGTTTAGGGTTTAGGGTTTAGGGTTTAGGGTTTAGGGTTTAGGGTTTAGGGTTTAGGGTTTAGGGTTTAGGGTTTAGGGTTTAGGGTTTAGGGTTTAGGGTTTAGGGTTTAGGGTTTAGGGTTTAGGGTTTAGGGTTTAGGGTTTAGGGTTTAGGGTTTAGGGTTTAGGGTTTAGGGTTTAGGGTTTAGGGTTTAGGGTTTAGGGTTTAGGGTTTAGGGTTTAGGGTTTAGGGTTTAGGGTTTAGGGTTTAGGGTTTAGGGTTTAGGGTTTAGGGTTTAGGGTTTAGGGTTTAGGGTTTAGGGTTTAGGGTTTAGGGTTTAGGGTTTAGGGTTTAGGGTTTAGGGTTTAGGGTTTAGGGTTTAGGGTTTAGGGTTTAGGGTTTAGGGTTTAGGGTTTAGGGTTTAGGGTTTAGGGTTTAGGGTTTAGGGTTTAGGGTTTAGGGTTTAGGGTTTAGGGTTTAGGGTTTAGGGTTTAGGGTTTAGGGTTTAGGGTTTAGGGTTTAGGGTTTAGGGTTTAGGGTTTAGGGTTTAGGGTTTAGGGTTTAGGGTTTAGGGTTTAGGGTTTAGGGTTTAGGGTTTAGGGTTTAGGGTTTAGGGTTTAGGGTTTAGGGTTTAGGGTTTAGGGTTTAGGGTTTAGGGTTTAGGGTTTAGGGTTTAGGGTTTAGGGTTTAGGGTTTAGGGTTTAGGGTTTAGGGTTTAGGGTTTAGGGTTTAGGGTTTAGGGTTTAGGGTTTAGGGTTTAGGGTTTAGGGTTTAGGGTTTAGGGTTTAGGGTTTAGGGTTTAGGGTTTAGGGTTTAGGGTTTAGGGTTTAGGGTTTAGGGTTTAGGGTTTAGGGTTTAGGGTTTAGGGTTTAGGGTTTAGGGTTTAGGGTTTAGGGTTTAGGGTTTAGGGTTTAGGGTTTAGGGTTTAGGGTTTAGGGTTTAGGGTTTAGGGTTTAGGGTTTAGGGTTTAGGGTTTAGGGTTTAGGGTTTAGGGTTTAGGGTTTAGGGTTTAGGGTTTAGGGTTTAGGGTTTAGGGTTTAGGGTTTAGGGTTTAGGGTTTAGGGTTTAGGGTTTAGGGTTTAGGGTTTAGGGTTTAGGGTTTAGGGTTTAGGGTTTAGGGTTTAGGGTTTAGGGTTTAGGGTTTAGGGTTTAGGGTTTAGGGTTTAGGGTTTAGGGTTTAGGGTTTAGGGTTTAGGGTTTAGGGTTTAGGGTTTAGGGTTTAGGGTTTAGGGTTTAGGGTTTAGGGTTTAGGGTTTAGGGTTTAGGGTTTAGGGTTTAGGGTTTAGGGTTTAGGGTTTAGGGTTTAGGGTTTAGGGTTTAGGGTTTAGGGTTTAGGGTTTAGGGTTTAGGGTTTAGGGTTTAGGGTTTAGGGTTTAGGGTTTAGGGTTTAGGGTTTAGGGTTTAGGGTTTAGGGTTTAGGGTTTAGGGTTTAGGGTTTAGGGTTTAGGGTTTAGGGTTTAGGGTTTAGGGTTTAGGGTTTAGGGTTTAGGGTTTAGGGTTTAGGGTTTAGGGTTTAGGGTTTAGGGTTTAGGGTTTAGGGTTTAGGGTTTAGGGTTTAGGGTTTAGGGTTTAGGGTTTAGGGTTTAGGGTTTAGGGTTTAGGGTTTAGGGTTTAGGGTTTAGGGTTTAGGGTTTAGGGTTTAGGGTTTAGGGTTTAGGGTTTAGGGTTTAGGGTTTAGGGTTTAGGGTTTAGGGTTTAGGGTTTAGGGTTTAGGGTTTAGGGTTTAGGGTTTAGGGTTTAGGGTTTAGGGTTTAGGGTTTAGGGTTTAGGGTTTAGGGTTTAGGGTTTAGGGTTTAGGGTTTAGGGTTTAGGGTTTAGGGTTTAGGGTTTAGGGTTTAGGGTTTAGGGTTTAGGGTTTAGGGTTTAGGGTTTAGGGTTTAGGGTTTAGGGTTTAGGGTTTAGGGTTTAGGGTTTAGGGTTTAGGGTTTAGGGTTTAGGGTTTAGGGTTTAGGGTTTAGGGTTTAGGGTTTAGGGTTTAGGGTTTAGGGTTTAGGGTTTAGGGTTTAGGGTTTAGGGTTTAGGGTTTAGGGTTTAGGGTTTAGGGTTTAGGGTTTAGGGTTTAGGGTTTAGGGTTTAGGGTTTAGGGTTTAGGGTTTAGGGTTTAGGGTTTAGGGTTTAGGGTTTAGGGTTTAGGGTTTAGGGTTTAGGGTTTAGGGTTTAGGGTTTAGGGTTTAGGGTTTAGGGTTTAGGGTTTAGGGTTTAGGGTTTAGGGTTTAGGGTTTAGGGTTTAGGGTTTAGGGTTTAGGGTTTAGGGTTTAGGGTTTAGGGTTTAGGGTTTAGGGTTTAGGGTTTAGGGTTTAGGGTTTAGGGTTTAGGGTTTAGGGTTTAGGGTTTAGGGTTTAGGGTTTAGGGTTTAGGGTTTAGGGTTTAGGGTTTAGGGTTTAGGGTTTAGGGTTTAGGGTTTAGGGTTTAGGGTTTAGGGTTTAGGGTTTAGGGTTTAGGGTTTAGGGTTTAGGGTTTAGGGTTTAGGGTTTAGGGTTTAGGGTTTAGGGTTTAGGGTTTAGGGTTTAGGGTTTAGGGTTTAGGGTTTAGGGTTTAGGGTTTAGGGTTTAGGGTTTAGGGTTTAGGGTTTAGGGTTTAGGGTTTAGGGTTTAGGGTTTAGGGTTTAGGGTTTAGGGTTTAGGGTTTAGGGTTTAGGGTTTAGGGTTTAGGGTTTAGGGTTTAGGGTTTAGGGTTTAGGGTTTAGGGTTTAGGGTTTAGGGTTTAGGGTTTAGGGTTTAGGGTTTAGGGTTTAGGGTTTAGGGTTTAGGGTTTAGGGTTTAGGGTTTAGGGTTTAGGGTTTAGGGTTTAGGGTTTAGGGTTTAGGGTTTAGGGTTTAGGGTTTAGGGTTTAGGGTTTAGGGTTTAGGGTTTAGGGTTTAGGGTTTAGGGTTTAGGGTTTAGGGTTTAGGGTTTAGGGTTTAGGGTTTAGGGTTTAGGGTTTAGGGTTTAGGGTTTAGGGTTTAGGGTTTAGGGTTTAGGGTTTAGGGTTTAGGGTTTAGGGTTTAGGGTTTAGGGTTTAGGGTTTAGGGTTTAGGGTTTAGGGTTTAGGGTTTAGGGTTTAGGGTTTAGGGTTTAGGGTTTAGGGTTTAGGGTTTAGGGTTTAGGGTTTAGGGTTTAGGGTTTAGGGTTTAGGGTTTAGGGTTTAGGGTTTAGGGTTTAGGGTTTAGGGTTTAGGGTTTAGGGTTTAGGGTTTAGGGTTTAGGGTTTAGGGTTTAGGGTTTAGGGTTTAGGGTTTAGGGTTTAGGGTTTAGGGTTTAGGGTTTAGGGTTTAGGGTTTAGGGTTTAGGGTTTAGGGTTTAGGGTTTAGGGTTTAGGGTTTAGGGTTTAGGGTTTAGGGTTTAGGGTTTAGGGTTTAGGGTTTAGGGTTTAGGGTTTAGGGTTTAGGGTTTAGGGTTTAGGGTTTAGGGTTTAGGGTTTAGGGTTTAGGGTTTAGGGTTTAGGGTTTAGGGTTTAGGGTTTAGGGTTTAGGGTTTAGGGTTTAGGGTTTAGGGTTTAGGGTTTAGGGTTTAGGGTTTAGGGTTTAGGGTTTAGGGTTTAGGGTTTAGGGTTTAGGGTTTAGGGTTTAGGGTTTAGGGTTTAGGGTTTAGGGTTTAGGGTTTAGGGTTTAGGGTTTAGGGTTTAGGGTTTAGGGTTTAGGGTTTAGGGTTTAGGGTTTAGGGTTTAGGG
>CM045913.1:12492554-12630368 GCA_025169955.1 Salix arbutifolia
GTATTAGACTTCAATTTTATGGGTAATCGACTTTTCCCCCAAGCATGATTGAACTTGGTTTTTGGAGGGGGTGTTAGCCTTGGATTTTCGGACAATTTGATCCTGACTCGACGAGCCCTATTTGAATGAGTATTAGACTTGGATTTCAAACCTTGTTCATATCCAAGCCCTTTTTAGTTGGTATTAGACTTCAATTTTACGGGTAATCAACTTTTCCCCCAAGCATGATTGAACTTGGTTTTTGGAGTGGGTGTTAGCCTTGGATTTTCGGACAAATTGATCCTGACTCGACGAGCCCCATTTGAATGAGTATTAGCCTTATATTTCAAACCTTGTTCATATCCAAGCCCTTTTTAGTTGGTATTAGACTTCAATTTTATGGGTAATCGACTTTTCCCCCAAGCATGATTGAACTTGGTTTTTGGAGGGGGTGTTATCCTTGCATTTTCGGACAAATTGATCCTGACTCGACGAGCCCCATTTAAATGAGTATTAGCCTTGGATTTATAACCTTGTTCATATCCAAGCCCTTTTTAGTTGGTATTAGACTTCAATTTATGGGTAATCGACTTTTCCCCCAAGCATGATTGAACTTGGTTTTTGGAGGGGGTGTTAGCCTTGGATTTTCGGACAAATTGATCCTGACTCGACGAGCCGTATTTGAATGAGTATTAGCCTTGGATTTCAAACCTTGTTCATATCCAAGCCCTTTTTAGTTGGTATTTGACTTCAATTTTACGGGTAATCGACTTTTCCCCCAAGCATGATTGAACTTGGTTTTTGGAGGGGGTGTTAGCCTTGGATTTTCGGACAAATTGATCCTGACTTGACGAGCCGTATTTGAATGATTATTAGCCTTGGATTTCAAACCTTGTTCATATCCAAGCCCTTTTTAGTTGGTATTTGACTTCAATTTTATGGGTAATCGACTTTTCCCCCAAGCATGATTGAACTTGGTTTTTGGAGGGGGTGTTAACCTTGGATTTTCGGACAAATTGATCCTGACTCGACGAGCCCCATTTAAATGAGTATTAGCCTTAGATTTATAACCTTGTTCATATCCAAGCCCTTTTTACTTGGTATTAGACTTCAATTTTATGGGTAATCGACTTTTCCCCCAAGCATGATTGAACTTGGTTTTTGGAGGGGGTATTATGCTTGGATTTTCGGATAAGTTGATCGTGACTCGACGAGCCCCATTTAAATGAGTATTAGCCTTAGATTTATAACTTTGTTCATATCCAAGCCCTTTTTACTTGGTATTAGACTTCAATTTTATGGCTAATCGACTTTTCCCCCAAGCATGATTGAACTTGGTTTTTGGAGGGGGTGTTATGCTTGGATTTTCGGACAAATTGATCCTGACTCGACGAGCCCCATTTAAATGAGTATTAGCCTTAGATTTATAACCTTGTTCATATCCAAGCCCTTTTTAGTTGGTATTAGACTTCAATTTATGGGTAATCGACTTTTCCCCCAAGCATGATTGAACTTGGTTTTTGGAGGGGGTGTTAGCCTTGGTCTTTCGGAAAATTTGATCCTGACTCGACGAGCCCCATTTAAATGAGTATTAGCCTTGGATTTATAACCTTGTTCATATCCAAGCCCTTTTTAGTTGGTATTAGACTTCAATTTTATGGGTAATCGACTTTTCCCCCAAGCATGATTGAACTTGGTTTTTGGAGGGGGTGTTAGCCTTGGATTTTCGGACAATTTGATCCTGACTCGACGAGCCCTATTTGAATGAGTATTAGACTTGGATTTCAAACCTTGTTCATATCCAAGCCCTTTTTAGTTGGTATTAGACTTCAATTTTATGGGTAATCGACTTTTCCCCCAAGCATGATTGAACTTGGTTTTTGGAGGGGGTGTTAGCCTTGGATTTTCGGACAAATTGATCCTGACTCGACGAGCCCCATTTGAATGAGTATTAGCCTTATATTTCAAACCTTGTTCATATCCAAGCCCTTTTTAGTTGGTATTAGACTTCAATTTTATGGGTAATCGACTTTTCCCCCAAGCATGATTGAACTTGGTTTTTGGAGGGGGTGTTAGCCTTGGATTTTCGGACAATTTGATCCTGACTCGACGAGCCCTATTTGAATGAGTATTAGACTTGGATTTCAAACCTTGTTCATATCCAAGCCCTTTTTAGTTGGTATTAGACTTCAATTTTACGGGTAATCGACTTTTCCCCCAAGCATGATTGAACTTGGTTTTTGGAGGGGGTGTTAGCCTTGGATTTTCGGACAAATTGATCCTGACTCGACGAGCCCCATTTGAATGAGTATTAGCCTTGGATTTCAAACCTTGTTCATATCCAAGCCCTTTTTAGTTGGTATTAGACTTCAATTTTATGGGTAATCGACTTTTCCCCCAAGCATGATTGAACTTGGTTTTTGGAGGGGGTGTTAGCCTTGGATTTTCGGACAAATTGATCCTGACTCGACGAGCCCTATTTGAATGAGTATTAGCCTTGGATTTCAAACCTTGTTCATATCCAAGCCCTTTTTAGTTGGTATTTGACTTCAATTTTACGGGTAATCGACTTTTCCCCCAAGCATGATTGAACTTGGTTTTTGGAGGGGGTGTTAGCCTTGGATTTTCGGACAAATTGATCCTGACTCGACGAGCCCCATTTGAATGAGTATTAGCCTTGGATTTCAAACCTTGTTCATATCCAAGCCCTTTTTAGTTGGTATTAGACTTCAATTTTACGGGTAATCGACTTTTCCCCCAAGCATGATTGAACTTGGTTTTTGGAGGGGGTGTTAGCCTTGGATTTTCGGACAAATTGATCCTGACTCGACGAGCCCCATTTAAATGAGTATTAGCCTTATATTTATAACCTTGTTCATATCCAAGCCCTTTTTAGTTGGTATTAGACTTCAATTTTATGGGTAATCGACTTTTCCCCCAAGCATGATTGAACTTGGTTTTTGGAGGGGGTGTTAGCTTGGATTTTCGGACAAATTGATCCTGACTCGACGAGCCCCATTTAAATGAGTATTAGCCTTAGATTTATAACCTTGTTCATATCCAAGCCCTTTTTAGTTGGTATTAGACTTCAATTTATGGGTAATCGACTTTTCCCCCAAGCATGATTGAACTTGGTTTTTGGAGGGGGTGTTAGCCTTGGATTTTCGGACAAATTGATCCTGACTCGACGAGCCCCATTTAAATGAGTATTAGCCTTAGATTTATAACCTTGTTCATATCCAAGCCCTTTTTAGTTGGTATTAGACTTCAATTTATGGGTAATCGACTTTTCCCCCAAGCATGATTGAACTTGGTTTTTGGAGGGGGTGTTAGCCTTGGATTTTCGGACAATTTGATCCTGACTCGACGAGCCCTATTTGAATGAGTATTAGCCTTGGATTTCAAACCTTGTTCATATCCAAGCCCTTTTTAGTTGGTATTAGACTTCAATTTTATGGGTAATCGACTTTTCCCCCAAGCATGATTGAACTTGGTTTTTGGAGGGGGTGTTAGCCTTGGATTTTCGGACAATTTGATCCTGACTCGACGAGCCCTATTTGAATGAGTATTAGACTTGGATTTCAAACCTTGTTCATATCCAAGCCCTTTTTAGTTGGTATTAGACTTCAATTTTATGGGTAATCGACTTTTCCCCCAAGCATGATTGAACTTGGTTTTTGGAGGGGGTGTTAGCCTTGGATTTTCGGACAAATTGATCCTGACTCGACGAGCCCCATTTGAATGAGTATTAGCCTTATATTTCAAACCTTGTTCATATCCAAGCCCTTTTTAGTTGGTATTAGACTTCAATTTTACGGGTAATCGACTTTTCCCCCAAGCATGATTGAACTTGGTTTTTGGAGGGGGTGTTAGCCTTGGATTTTCGGACAAATTGATCCTGACTCGACGAGCCCCATTTGAATGAGTATTAGCCTTGGATTTCAAACCTTGTTCATATCCAAGCCCTTTTTAGTTGGTATTAGACTTCAATTTTATGGGTAATCGACTTTTCCCCCAAGCATGATTGAACTTGGTTTTTGGAGGGGGTGTTACCCTTGGATTTTCGTACAAATTGATCCTGACTCGACGAGCTGCTTTTCAATGAGTATTAGCCTTGGATTTCAAGCCTTGTTCATATCCAAGCCCTTTTTAGTTGGTATTAGACTTCAATTTTATGGGTAATCGACTTTTCCCCCAAGCATGATTGAACTTGGTTTTTGGAGGGGGTGTTAGCCTTGGATTTTCGTACAAATTGATCCTGACTCGACGAGCTGCTTTTCAATGAGTATTAGCCTTGGATTTCAAACCTTGTTCATATCCAAGCCCTTTTTAGTTGGTATTTGACTGCAATTTTACGGGTAATCGACTTTTCCCCCAAGCATGATTGAACTTGGTTTTTGGAGGGGGTGTTAGCCTTGGATTTTCGGACAAATTGATCCTGACTCGACGAGCCCCATTTAAATGAGTATTAGCCTTATATTTATAACCTTGTTCATATCCAAGCCCTTTTTAGTTGGTATTAGACTTCAATTTTATGGGTAATCGACTTTTCCCCCAAGCATGATTGAACTTGGTTTTTGGAGGGGGTGTTATCTTGGATTTTCGGACAAATTGATCCTGACTCGACGAGCCCCATTTAAATGAGTATTAGCCTTAGATTTATAACCTTGTTCATATCCAAGCCCTTTTTAGTTGGTATTAGACTTCAATTTATGGGTAATCGACTTTTCCCCCAAGCATGATTGAACTTGGTTTTTGGAGGGGGTGTTAGCCTTGGATTTTCGGACAAATTGATCCTGACTCGACGAGCCGTATTTGAATGAGTATTAGCCTTGGATTTCAAACCTTGTTCATATCCAAGCCCTTTTTAGTTGGTATTAGACTTCAATTTTACGGGTAATCGACTTTTCCCCCAAGCATGATTGAACTTGGTTTTTGGAGGGGGTGTTAGCCTTGGATTTTCGGACAAATTGATCCTGACTCGACGAGCCCCATTTAAATGAGTATTAGCCTTAGATTTATAACCTTGTTCATATCCAAGCCCTTTTTAGTTGGTATTAGACTTCAATTTATGGGTAATCGACTTTTCCCCCAAGCATGATTGAACTTGGTTTTTGGAGGGGGTGTTAGCCTTGGATTTTCGGACAATTTGATCCTGACTCGACGAGCCCCATTTGAATGAGTATTAGCCTTGGATTTCAAACCTTGTTCATATCCAAGCCCTTTTTAGTTGGTATTAGACTTCAATTTATGGGTAATCGACTTTTCCCCCAAGCATGATTGAACTTGGTTTTTGGAGGGGGTGTTAGCCTTGGATTTTCGGACAAATTGATCCTGACTCGACGAGCCCCATTTGAATGAGTATTAGCCTTGGATTTCAAACCTTGTTCATATCCAAGCCCTTTTTAGTTGGTATTAGACTTCAATTTTACGGGTAATCGACTTTTCCCCCAAGCATGATTGAACTTGGTTTTTGGAGGGGGTGTTAGCCTTGGATTTTCGGACAATTTGATCCTGACTCGACGAGCCCTATTTGAATGAGTATTAGCCTTGGATTTCAAACCTTGTTCATATCCAAGCCCTTTTTAGTTGGTATTAGACTTCAATTTTACGGGTAATCGACTTTTCCCCCAAGCATGATTGAACTTGGTTTTTGGAGGGGGTGTTAGCCTTGGATTTTCGGACAATTTGATCCTGACTCGACGAGCCCTATTTGAATGAGTATTAGCCTTGGATTTCAAACCTTGTTCATATCCAAGCCCTTTTTAGTTGGTATTAGACTTCAATTTTACGGGTAATCGACTTTTCCCCCAAGCATGATTGAACTTGGTTTTTGGAGGGGGTGTTAGCCTTGGATTTTCGGACAAATTGATCCTGACTCGACGAGCCCCATTTGAATGAGTATTAGCCTTATATTTCAAACCTTGTTCATATCCAAGCCCTTTTTAGTTGGTATTAGACTTCAATTTTATGGGTAATCGACTTTTCCCCCAAGCATGATTGAACTTGGTTTTTGGAGGGGGTGTTATCCTTGGATTTTCGGACAAATTGATCCTGACTCGACGAGCCCCATTTAAATGAGTATTAGCCTTGGATTTATAACCTTGTTCATATCCAAGCCCTTTTTAGTTGGTATTAGACTTCAATTTTATGGGTAATCGACTTTTCCCCCAAGCATGATTGAACTTGGTTTTTGGAGGGGGTGTTAGCCTTGGATTTTCGGACAAATTGATCCTGACTCGACGAGCCCCATTTGAATGAGTATTAGCCTTAGATTTATAACCTTGTTCATATCCAAGCCCTTTTTAGTTGGTATTAGACTTCAATTTATGGGTAATCGACTTTTCCCCCAAGCATGATTGAACTTGGTTTTTGGAGGGGGTGTTAGCCTTGGATTTTCGGACAAATTGATCCTGACTCGACGAGCCGTATTTGAATGAGTATTAGCCTTGGATTTCAAACCTTGTTCATATCCAAGCCCTTTTTAGTTGGTATTTGACTTCAATTTTATGGGTAATCGACTTTTCCCCCAAGCATGATTGAACTTGGTTTTTGGAGGGGGTGTTACCTTGGATTTTCGGACAAATTGATCCTGACTCGACGAGCCCCATTTAAATGAGTATTAGCCTTAGATTTATAACCTTGTTCATATCCAAGCCCTTTTTAGTTGGTATTAGACTTCAATTTATGGGTAATCGACTTTTCCCCCAAGCATGATTGAACTTGGTTTTTGGAGGGGGTGTTATGCTTGGATTTTCGGAAATTGATCCTGACTCGACGAGCCCCATTTAAATGAGTATTAGCCTTAGATTTATAACCTTGTTCATATCCAAGCCCTTTTTAGTTGGTATTAGACTTCAATTTATGGGTAATCGACTTTTCCCCCAAGCATGATTGAACTTGGTTTTTGGAGGGGGTATTATGCTTGGATTTTCGGACAAATTGATCCTGACTCGACGAGCCCCATTTAAATGAGTATTAGCCTTAGATTTATAACCTTGTTCATATCCAAGCCCTTTTTAGTTGGTATTAGACTTCAATTTATGGGTAATCGACTTTTCCCCCAAGCATGATTGAACTTGGTTTTTGGAGGGGGTGTTAGCCTTGGATTTTCGGAAAATTTGATCCTGACTCGACGAGCCCTATTTGAATGAGTATTAGCCTTGGATTTCAAACCTTGTTCATATCCAAGCCCTTTTTAGTTGGTATTAGACTTCAATTTTACGGGTAATCGACTTTTCCCCCAAGCATGATTGAACTTGGTTTTTGGAGGGGGTGTTAGCCTTGGATTTTCGGACAATTTGATCCTGACTCGACGAGCCCTATTTGAATGAGTATTAGACTTGGATTTCAAACCTTGTTCATATCCAAGCCCTTTTTAGTTGGTATTAGACTTCAATTTTACGGGTAATCGACTTTTCCCCCAAGCATGATTGAACTTGGTTTTTGGAGTGGGTGTTAGCCTTGGATTTTCGGACAAATTGATCCTGACTCGACGAGCCCCATTTGAATGAGTATTAGCCTTATATTTCAAACCTTGTTCATATCCAAGCCCTTTTTAGTTGGTATTAGACTTCAATTTTATGGGTAATCGACTTTTCCCCCAAGCATGATTGAACTTGGTTTTTGGAGGGGGTGTTATCCTTGCATTTTCGGACAAATTGATCCTGACTCGACGAGCCCCATTTGAATGAGTATTAGCCTTAGATTTCAAACCTTGTTCATATCCAAGCCCTTTTTAGTTGGTATTAGACTTCAATTTTATGGGTAATCGACTTTTCCCCCAAGCATGATTGAACTTGGTTTTTGGAGGGGGTGTTAGCCTTGGATTTTCGGACAAATTGATCCTGACTCGACGAGCCCCATTTGAATGAGTATTAGCCTTATATTTCAAACCTTGTTCATATCCAAGCCCTTTTTAGTTGGTATTAGACTTCAATTTTACGGGTAATCGACTTTTCCCCCAAGCATGATTGAACTTGGTTTTTGGAGGGGGTGTTATCCTTGGATTTTCGGACAAATTGATCCTGACTCGACGAGCCCCATTTGAATGAGTATTAGCCTTAGATTTATAACCTTGTTCATATCCAAGCCCTTTTTAGTTGGTATTAGACTTCAATTTATGGGTAATCGACTTTTCCCCCAAGCATGATTGAACTTGGTTTTTGGAGGGGGTATTATGCTTGGATTTTCGGATAAGTTGATCCTGACTCGACGAGCCCCATTTGAATGAGTATTAGCCTTAGATTTATAACCTTGTTCATATCCAAGCCCTTTTTAGTTGGTATTAGACTTCAATTTATGGGTAATCGACTTTTCCCCCAAGCATGATTGAACTTGGTTTTTGGAGGGGGTGTTAGCCTTGGATTTTCGGACAATTTGATCCTGACTCGACGAGCCCCATTTCAATGAGTATTAGCCTTGATTTAAAACCTTGTTCATATCCAAGCCCTTTTTAGTTGGTATTAGACTTCAATTTTATGGGTAATCGACTTTTCCCCCAAGCATGATTGAACTTGGTTTTTGGAGGGGGTATTATGCTTGGATTTTCGGATAAGTTGATCCTGACTCGACGAGCCCCATTTAAATGAGTATTAGCCTTAGATTTATAACCTTGTTCATATCCAAGCCCTTTTTAGTTGGTATTAGACTTCAATTTTATGGGTAATCGACTTTTCCCCCAAGCATGATTGAACTTGGTTTTTGGAGGGGGTGTTATCCTTGGATTTTCGGACAAATTGATCCTGACTCGACGAGCCCCATTTCAATGAGTATTAGCCTTAGATTTATAACCTTGTTCATATCCAAGCCCTTTTTAGTTGGTATTAGACTTCAATTTATGGGTAATCGACTTTTCCCCCAAGCATGATTGAACTTGGTTTTTGGAGGGGGTGTTAGCCTTGGATTTTCGGACAAATTGATCCTGACTCGACGAGCCCCATTTGAATGAGTATTAGCCTTGGATTTCAAACCTTGTTCATATCCAAGCCCTTTTTAGTTGGTATTAGACTTCAATTTTATGGGTAATCGACTTTTCCCCCAAGCATGATTGAACTTGGTTTTTGGAGGGGGTGTTATCCTTGGATTTTCGGACAAATTGATCCTGACTCGACGAGCCCCATTTAAATGAGTATTAGCCTTAGATTTATAACCTTGTTCATATCCAAGCCCTTTTTAGTTGGTATTAGACTTCAATTTATGGGTAATCGACTTTTCCCCCAAGCATGATTGAACTTGGTTTTTGGAGGGGGTGTTAGCCTTGGATTTTCGGACAAATTGATCCTGACTCGACGAGCCCCATTTGAATGAGTATTAGCCTTGGATTTCAAACCTTGTTCATATCCAAGCCCTTTTTAGTTGGTATTAGACTTCAATTTTACGGGTAATCGACTTTTCCCCCAAGCATGATTGAACTTGGTTTTTGGAGGGGGTGTTAGCCTTGGATTTTCGGACAAATTGATCCTGACTCGACGAGCCCCATTTAAATGAGTATTAGCCTTAGATTTATAACCTTGTTCATATCCAAGCCCTTTTTAGTTGGTATTAGACTTCAATTTATGGGTAATCGACTTTTCCCCCAAGCATGATTGAACTTGGTTTTTGGAGGGGGTGTTAGCCTTGGATTTTCGACAAATTGATCCTGACTCGACGAGCCCTATTTGAATGAGTATTAGCCTTGGATTTAAACCTTGTTCATATCCAAGCCCTTTTTAGTTGGTATTAGACTTCAATTTTATGGGTAATCGACTTTTCCCCCAAGCATGATTGAACTTGGTTTTTGGAGGGGGTGTTACCTTGGATTTTCGGACAAATTGATCCTGACTCGACGAGCCCCATTTGAATGAGTATTAGCCTTAGATTTCAAACCTTGTTCATATCCAAGCCCTTTTTAGTTGGTATTAGACTTCAATTTTATGGGTAATCGACTTTTCCCCCAAGCATGATTGAACTTGGTTTTTGGAGGGGGTGTTATCCTTGGATTTTCGGACAAATTGATCCTGACTCGACGAGCCCCATTTGAATGAGTATTAGCCTTATATTTCAAACCTTGTTCATATCCAAGCCCTTTTTAGTTGGTATTAGACTTCAATTTTATGGGTAATCGACTTTTCCCCCAAGCATGATTGAACTTGGTTTTTGGAGGGGGTATTATGCTTGGATTTTCGGAGAAGTTGATCCTGACTCGACGAGCCCCATTTAAATGAGTATTAGCCTTGGATTTATAACCTTGTTCATATCCAAGCCCTTTTTAGTTGGTATTAGACTTCAATTTTATGGGTAATCGACTTTTCCCCCAAGCATGATTGAACTTGGTTTTTGGAGGGGGTGTTAGCCTTGGATTTTCGGACAAATTGATCCTGACTCGACGAGCCCCATTTGAATGAGTATTAGCCTTGGATTTCAAACCTTGTTCATATCCAAGCCCTTTTTAGTTGGTATTAGACTTCAATTTTATGGGTAATCGACTTTTCCCCCAAGCATGATTGAACTTGGTTTTTGGAGGGGGTGTTAGCCTTGGATTTTCGGACAAATTGATCCTGACTCGACGAGCCCCATTTAAATGAGTATTAGCCTTAGATTTATAACCTTGTTCATATCCAAGCCCTTTTTAGTTGGTATTAGACTTCAATTTTATGGGTAATCGACTTTTCCCCCAAGCATGATTGAACTTGGTTTTTGGAGGGGGTGTTAGCCTTGGATTTTCGGACAATTTGATCCTGACTCGACGAGCCCCATTTGAATGAGTATTAGCCTTGGATTTATAACCTTGTTCATATCCAAGCCCTTTTTAGTTGGTATTAGACTTCAATTTTATGGGTAATCGACTTTTCCCCCAAGCATGATTGAACTTGGTTTTTGGAGGGGGTGTTATGCCTTGGATTTTCGGAAATTGATCCTGACTCGACGAGCCCCATTTAAATGAGTATTAGCCTTAGATTTATAACCTTGTTCATATCCAAGCCCTTTTTAGTTGGTATTAGACTTCAATTTTACGGGTAATCGACTTTTCCCCCAAGCATGATTGAACTTGGTTTTTGGAGGGGGTGTTAGCCTTGGATTTTCGGACAAATTGATCCTGACTCGACGAGCCCCATTTCAATGAGTATTAGCCTTAGATTTATAACCTTGTTCATATCCAAGCCCTTTTTAGTTGGTATTAGACTTCAATTTATGGGTAATCGACTTTTCCCCCAAGCATGATTGAACTTGGTTTTTGGAGGGGGTGTTAGCCTTGGATTTTCGGACAAATTGATCTGACTCGACGAGCCCATTTGAATGAGTATTAGCCTTGGATTTCAAACCTTGTTCATATCCAAGCCCTTTTTAGTTGGTATTAGACTTCAATTTTATGGGTAATCGACTTTTCCCCCAAGCATGATTGAACTTGGTTTTTGGAGGGGGTGTTATCCTTGGATTTTCGGACAAATTGATCCTGACTCGACGAGCCCCATTTGAATGAGTATTAGCCTTAGATTTAAACCTTGTTCATATCCAAGCCCTTTTTAGTTGGTATTAGACTTCAATTTTATGGGTAATCGACTTTTCCCCCAAGCATGATTGAACTTGGTTTTTGGAGGGGGTGTTAGCCTTGGATTTTCGGACAAATTGATCCTGACTCGACGAGCCCCATTTGAATGAGTATTAGCCTTTGGATTTCAAACCTTGTTCATATCCAAGCCCTTTTTAGTTGGTATTAGACTTCAATTTTACGGGTAATCGACTTTTCCCCCAAGCATGATTGAACTTGGTTTTTGGAGGGGGTGTTATCCTTGGATTTTCGGACAAATTGATCCTGACTCGACGAGCCCCATTTAAATGAGTATTAGCCTTAGATTTATAACCTTGTTCATATCCAAGCCCTTTTTAGTTGGTATTAGACTTCAATTTATGGGTAATCGACTTTTCCCCCAAGCATGATTGAACTTGGTTTTTGGAGGGGGTGTTAGCCTTGGATTTTCGGACAAATTGATCCTGACTCGACGAGCCCCATTTGAATGAGTATTAGCCTTAGATTTCAAACCTTGTTCATATCCAAGCCCTTTTTAGTTGGTATTAGACTTCAATTTTATGGGTAATCGACTTTTCCCCCAAGCATGATTGAACTTGGTTTTTGGAGGGGGTGTTATCCTTGGATTTTCGGACAAATTGATCCTGACTCGACGAGCCCCATTTAAATGAGTATTAGCCTTAGATTTATAACCTTGTTCATATCCAAGCCTTTTTAGTTGGTATTAGACTTCAATTTATGGGTAATCGACTTTTCCCCCAAGCATGATTGAACTTGGTTTTTGGAGGGGGTGTTAGCCTTGGATTTTCGGACAAATTGATCCTGACTCGACGAGCCGCATTTGAATGAGTATTAGCCTTGGATTTCAAACCTTGTTCATATCCAAGCCCTTTTTAGTTGGTATTAGACTTCAATTTTATGGGTAATCGACTTTTCCCCCAAGCATGATTGAACTTGGTTTTTGGAGGGGGTGTTATCCTTGGATTTTCGGACAAATTGATCCTGACTCGACGAGCCCCATTTAAATGAGTATTAGCCTTAGATTTATAACCTTGTTCGTATCCAAGCCCTTTTAGTTGGTATTAGACTTCAATTTTACGGGTAATCGACTTTTCCCCCAAGCATGATTGAACTTGGTTTTTGGAGGGGGTGTTAGCCTTGGATTTTCGGAGAAGTTGATCCTGACTCGACGAGCCTTATTTGAATGAGTATTAGCCTTGGATTTCAAACCTTGTTCATATCCAAGCCCTTTTTAGTTGGTATTAGACTTCAATTTTATGGGTAATCGACTTTTCCCCCAAGCATGATTGAACTTGGTTTTTGGAGGGGGTGTTAGCCTTGGATTTTAGAACAAATTGATCTGACTCGACGAGCCCCATTTAAATGAGTATTAGCCTTAGATTTATAACCTTGTTCATATCCAAGCCCTTTTTAGTTGGTATTAGACTTCAATTTTATGGGTAATCGACTTTTCCCCCAAGCATGATTGAACTTGGTTTTTGGAGGGGGTGTTAGCCTTGGATTTTCGGACAAATTGATCCTGACTCGACGAGCCCCATTTGAATGAGTATTAGCCTTGGATTTCAAACCTTGTTCATATCCAAGCCCTTTTTAGTTGGTATTAGACTTCAATTTTATGGGTAATCGACTTTTCCCCCAAGCATGATTGAACTTGGTTTTTGGAGGGGGTGTTATCCTTGGATTTTCGGACAAATTGATCCTGACTCGACGAGCCCCATTTCAATGAGTATTAGCCTTAGATTTATAACCTTGTTCATATCCAAGCCCTTTTTAGTTGGTATTAGACTTCAATTTATGGGTAATCGACTTTTCCCCCAAGCATGATTGAACTTGGTTTTTGGAGGGGGTGTTAGCCTTGGATTTTCGGACAAATTGATCCTGACTCGACGAGCCCCATTTCAATGAGTATTAGCCTTAGATTTATAACCTTGTTCATATCCAAGCCCTTTTTAGTTGGTATTAGACTTCAATTTATGGGTAATCGACTTTTCCCCCAAGCATGATTGAACTTGGTTTTTGGAGGGGGTGTTAGCCTTGGATTTTCGGACAAATTGATCCTGACTCGACGAGCCCCATTTAAATGAGTATTAGCCTTAGATTTATAACCTTGTTCATATCCAAGCCCTTTTTAGTTGGTATTAGACTTCAATTTATGGGTAATCGACTTTTCCCCCAAGCATGATTGAACTTGGTTTTTGGAGGGGGTGTTATCCTTGGATTTTCGGACAAATTGATCCTGACTCGACGAGCCCCATTTGAATGAGTATTAGCCTTAGATTTCAAACCTTGTTCATATCCAAGCCCTTTTTAGTTGGTATTAGACTTCAATTTTATGGGTAATCGACTTTTCCCCCAAGCATGATTGAACTTGGTTTTTGGAGGGGGTGTTAGCCTTGGATTTTCGGACAAATTGATCCTGACTCGACGAGCCCCATTTGAATGAGTATTAGCCTTAGATTTATAACCTTGTTCATATCCAAGCCCTTTTTAGTTGGTATTAGACTTCAATTTTATGGGTAATCGACTTTTCCCCCAAGCATGATTGAACTTGGTTTTTGGAGGGGGTGTTATCCTTGGATTTTCGGACAAATTGATCCTGACTCGACGAGCCCCATTTAAATGAGTATTAGCCTTAGATTTATAACCTTGTTCATATCCAAGCCCTTTTTAGTTGGTATTAGACTTCAATTTATGGGTAATCGACTTTTCCCCCAAGCATGATTGAACTTGGTTTTTGGAGGGGGTGTTAGCCTTGGATTTTCGGACAAATTGATCCTGACTCGACGAGCCCCATTTCAATGAGTATTAGCCTTAGATTTATAACCTTGTTCATATCCAAGCCCTTTTTAGTTGGTATTAGACTTCAATTTTATGGGTAATCGACTTTTCCCCCAAGCATGATTGAACTTGGTTTTTGGAGGGGGTGTTAGCCTTGGATTTTCGGACAAATTGATCCTGACTCGACGAGCCCCATTTAAATGAGTATTAGCCTTAGATTTATAACCTTGTTCATATCCAAGCCCTTTTTAGTTGGTATTAGACTTCAATTTTATGGGTAATCGACTTTTCCCCCAAGCATGATTGAACTTGGTTTTTGGAGGGGGTGTTGCCTTGTATTTTCGTACATATTGATCCTGACTCGACGAGCCCCATTTCAATGAGTATTAGCCTTAGATTTATAACCTTGTTCATATCCAAGCCCTTTTTAGTTGGTATTAGACTTCAATTTTATGGGTAATCGACTTTTCCCCCAAGCATGATTGAACTTGGTTTTTGGAGGGGGTATTATGCTTGGATTTTCGGATAAGTTGATCGTGACTCGACGAGCCCCATTTAAATGAGTATTAGCCTTAGATTTATAACCTTGTTCATATCCAAGCCCTTTTTAGTTGGTATTAGACTTCAATTTTATGGGTAATCGACTTTTCCCCCAAGCATGATTGAACTTGGTTTTTGGAGGGGGTGTTAGCCTTGGATTTTCGGACAAATTGATCCTGACTCGACGAGCCGCATTTGAATGAGTATTAGCCTTGGATTTCAAACCTTGTTCATATCCAAGCCCTTTTTAGTTGGTATTAGACTTCAATTTATGGGTAATCGACTTTTCCCCCAAGCATGATTGAACTTGGTTTTTGGAGGGGGTGTTAGCCTTGGATTTTCGGACAAATTGATCCTGACTCGACGAGCCCATTTGAATGAGTATTAGCCTTATATTTCAAACCTTGTTCATATCCAAGCCCTTTTTAGTTGGTATTAGACTTCAATTTTTGGGTAATCGACTTTTCCCCCAAGCATGATTGAACTTGGTTTTTGGAGGGGGTGTTAGCCTTGGATTTTCGGACAAATTGATCCTGACTCGACGAGCCCCATTTGAATGAGTATTAGCCTTAGATTTATAACCTTGTTCATATCCAAGCCCTTTTTAGTTGGTATTAGACTTCAATTTATGGGTAATCGACTTTTCCCCCAAGCATGATTGAACTTGGTTTTTGGAGGGGGTGTTAGCCTTGGATTTTCGGACAAATTGATCCTGACTCGACGAGCCCCATTTGAATGAGTATTAGCCTTAGATTTCAAACCTTGTTCATATCCAAGCCCTTTTTAGTTGGTATTAGACTTCAATTTTATGGGTAATCGACTTTTCCCCCAAGCATGATTGAACTTGGTTTTTGGAGGGGGTGTTATCCTTGGATTTTCGGACAAATTGATCCTGACTCGACGAGCCCCATTTCAATGAGTATTAGCCTTAGATTTATAACCTTGTTCATATCCAAGCCCTTTTTAGTTGGTATTAGACTTCAATTTATGGGTAATCGACTTTTCCCCCAAGCATGATTGAACTTGGTTTTTGGAGGGGGTGTTAGCCTTGGATTTTCGGAAATTGATCCTGACTCGACGAGCCCCATTTGAATGAGTATTAGCCTTAGATTTATAACCTTGTTCATATCCAAGCCCTTTTTAGTTGGTATTAGACTTCAATTTTATGGGTAATCGACTTTTCCCCCAAGCATGATTGAACTTGGTTTTTGGAGGGGGTGTTATCCTTGGATTTTCGGACAAATTGATCCTGACTCGACGAGCCCCATTTGAATGAGTATTAGCCTTAGATTTATAACCTTGTTCATATCCAAGCCCTTTTTAGTTGGTATTAGACTTCAATTTTATGGGTAATCGACTTTTCCCCCAAGCATGATTGAACTTGGTTTTTGGAGGGGGTGTTAGCCTTGGATTTTCGGACAAATTGATCCTGACTCGACGAGCCCCATTTGAATGAGTATTAGCCTTATATTTCAAACCTTGTTCATATCCAAGCCCTTTTTAGTTGGTATTAGACTTCAATTTTATGGGTAATCGACTTTTCCCCCAAGCATGATTGAACTTGGTTTTTGGAGGGGGTGTTATCCTTGGATTTTCGGACAAATTGATCCTGACTCGACGAGCCCCATTTAAATGAGTATTAGCCTTAGATTTATAACCTTGTTCATATCCAAGCCCTTTTTAGTTGGTATTAGACTTCAATTTATGGGTAATCGACTTTTCCCCCAAGCATGATTGAACTTGGTTTTTGGAGGGGGTGTTATCCTTGGATTTTCGGACAAATTGATCCTGACTCGACGAGCCCCATTTCAATGAGTATTAGCCTTGGATTTCAAACCTTGTTCATATCCAAGCCCTTTTTAGTTGGTATTAGACTTCAATTTTATGGGTAATCGACTTTTCCCCCAAGCATGATTGAACTTGGTTTTTGGAGGGGGTGTTAGCCTTGGATTTTCGGACAAATTGATCCTGACTCGACGAGCCCCATTTAAATGAGTATTAGCCTTCGATTTATAACCTTGTTCATATCCAAGCCCTTTTTAGTTGGTATTAGACTTCAATTTTATGGGTAATCGACTTTTCCCCCAAGCATGATTGAACTTGGTTTTTGGAGGGGGTGTTGCCTTGTATTTTCGTACATATTGATCCTGACTCGACGAGCCCCATTTGAATGAGTATTAGCCTTAGATTTATAACCTTGTTCATATCCAAGCCCTTTTTAGTTGGTATTAGACTTCAATTTTATGGGTAATCGACTTTTCCCCCAAGCATGATTGAACTTGGTTTTTGGAGGGGGTGTTAGCCTTGGATTTTCGGACAAATTGATCCTGACTCGACGAGCCCCATTTGAATGAGTATTAGCCTTAGATTTATAACCTTGTTCATATCCAAGCCCTTTTTAGTTGGTATTAGACTTCAATTTTATGGGTAATCGACTTTTCCCCCAAGCATGATTGAACTTGGTTTTTGGAGGGGGTGTTAGCCTTGGATTTTCGGACAAATTGATCCTGACTCGACGAGCCCCATTTGAATGAGTATTAGCCTTATTTCAAACCTTGTTCATATCCAAGCCCTTTTTAGTTGGTATTAGACTTCAATTTTATGGGTAATCGACTTTTCCCCCAAGCATGATTGAACTTGGTTTTTGGAGGGGGTGTTAGCCTTGGATTTTCGGACAAATTGATCCTGACTCGACGAGCCCCATTTGAATGAGTATTAGCCTTATTTAAACCTTGTTCATATCCAAGCCCTTTTTAGTTGGTATTAGACTTCAATTTTATGGGTAATCGACTTTTCCCCCAAGCATGATTGAACTTGGTTTTTGGAGGGGGTGTTAGCCTTGGATTTTCGGACAAATTGATCCTGACTCGACGAGCCCCATTTGAATGAGTATTAGCCTTATGGATTTCAAACCTTGTTCATATCCAAGCCCTTTTTAGTTGGTATTAGACTTCAATTTTACGGGTAATCGACTTTTCCCCCAAGCATGATTGAACTTGGTTTTTGGAGGGGGTGTTATCCTTGGATTTTCGGACAAATTGATCCTGACTCGACGAGCCCCATTTGAATGAGTATTAGCCTTAGATTTATAACCTTGTTCATATCCAAGCCCTTTTTAGTTGGTATTAGACTTCAATTTATGGGTAATCGACTTTTCCCCCAAGCATGATTGAACTTGGTTTTTGGAGGGGGTGTTATCCTTGGATTTTCGGACAAATTGATCCTGACTCGACGAGCCCCATTTAAATGAGTATTAGCCTTAGATTTATAACCTTGTTCATATCCAAGCCCTTTTTAGTTGGTATTAGACTTCAATTTTATGGGTAATCGACTTTTCCCCCAAGCATGATTGAACTTGGTTTTTGGAGGGGGTGTTAGCCTTGGATTTTCGGACAAATTGATCCTGACTCGACGAGCCCCATTTAAATGAGTATTAGCCTTAGATTTATAACCTTGTTCATATCCAAGCCCTTTTTAGTTGGTATTAGACTTCAATTTTATGGGTAATCGACTTTTCCCCCAAGCATGATTGAACTTGGTTTTTGGAGGGGGTGTTATCCTTGGATTTTCGGACAAATTGATCCTGACTCGACGAGCCCCATTTGAATGAGTATTAGCCTTGGATTTATAACCTTGTTCATATCCAAGCCCTTTTTAGTTGGTATTAGACTTCAATTTTATGGGTAATCGACTTTTCCCCCAAGCATGATTGAACTTGGTTTTTGGAGGGGGTGTTATCCTTGGATTTTCGGACAAATTGATCCTGACTCGACGAGCCCCATTTAAATGAGTATTAGCCTTAGATTTATAACCTTGTTCATATCCAAGCCCTTTTTAGTTGGTATTAGACTTCAATTTATGGGTAATCGACTTTTCCCCCAAGCATGATTGAACTTGGTTTTTGGAGGGGGTGTTAGCCTTGGATTTTCGGACAAATTGATCCTGACTCGACGAGCCATTTGAATGAGTATTAGCCTTGGATTTCAAACCTTGTTCATATCCAAGCCCTTTTTAGTTGGTATTAGACTTCAATTTTATGGGTAATCGACTTTTCCCCCAAGCATGATTGAACTTGGTTTTTGGAGGGGGTGTTAGCCTTGGATTTTCGGACAAATTGATCCTGACTCGACGAGCCCCATTTGAATGAGTATTAGCCTTAGATTTCAAACCTTGTTCATATCCAAGCCCTTTTTAGTTGGTATTAGACTTCAATTTTATGGGTAATCGACTTTTCCCCCAAGCATGATTGAACTTGGTTTTTGGAGGGGGTGTTAGCCTTGGATTTTCGGACAAATTGATCCTGACTCGACGAGCCCCATTTGAATGAGTATTAGCCTTGGATTTAAAACCTTGTTCATATCCAAGCCCTTTTTAGTTGGTATTAGACTTCAATTTTACGGGTAATCGACTTTTCCCCCAAGCATGATTGAACTTGGTTTTTGGAGGGGGTGTTAGCCTTGGATTTTCGGACAAATTGATCCTGACTCGACGAGCCCCATTTGAATGAGTATTAGCCTTAGATTTCAAACCTTGTTCATATCCAAGCCCTTTTTAGTTGGTATTAGACTTCAATTTTATGGGTAATCGACTTTTCCCCCAAGCATGATTGAACTTGGTTTTTGGAGGGGGTGTTATCCTTGGATTTTCGGACAAATTGATCCTGACTCGACGAGCCCCATTTAAATGAGTATTAGCCTTAGATTTATAACCTTGTTCATATCCAAGCCCTTTTTAGTTGGTATTAGACTTCAATTTTTGGGTAATCGACTTTTCCCCCAAGCATGATTGAACTTGGTTTTTGGAGGGGGTGTTAGCCTTGGATTTTCGGACAAATTGATCCTGACTCGACGAGCCGTATTTGAATGAGTATTAGCCTTATATTTCAAACCTTGTTCATATCCAAGCCCTTTTTAGTTGGTATTAGACTTCAATTTTATGGGTAATCGACTTTTCCCCCAAGCATGATTGAACTTGGTTTTTGGAGGGGGTGTTATCCTTGGATTTTCGGACAAATTGATCCTGACTCGACGAGCCCCATTTCAATGAGTATTAGCCTTGGATTTATAACCTTGTTCATATCCAAGCCCTTTTTAGTTGGTATTAGACTTCAATTTTATGGGTAATCGACTTTTCCCCCAAGCATGATTGAACTTGGTTTTTGGAGGGGGTGTTATGCTTGGATTTTCGGAGAATTGATCCTGACTCGACGACCCCCATTTAAATGAGTATTAGCCTTAGATTTATAACCTTGTTCATATCCAACCCTTTTTAGTTGGTATTAGACTTCATTTTATGGGTAATCGACTTTTCCCCCAAGCATGATTGAACTTGGTTTTTGGAGGGGGTGTTACCTTGGATTTTCGGACAAATTGATCCTGACTCGACGAGCCCATTTGAATGAGTATTAGCCTTGGATTTCAAACCTTGTTCATATCCAAGCCCTTTTTAGTTGGTATTAGACTTCAATTTTATGGGTAATCGACTTTTCCCCCAAGCATGATTGAACTTGGTTTTTGGAGGGGGTATTATGCTTGGATTTTCGGATAAGTTGATCCTGACTCGACGAGCCCCATTTAAATGAGTATTAGCCTTAGATTTATAACCTTGTTCATATCCAAGCCCTTTTTAGTTGGTATTAGACTTCAATTTTATGGGTAATCGACTTTTCCCCCAAGCATGATTGAACTTGGTTTTTGGAGGGGGTGTTAGCCTTGGATTTTCGGACAAATTGATCCTGACTCGACGAGCCCCATTTGAATGAGTATTAGCCTTAGATTTATAACCTTGTTCATATCCAAGCCCTTTTTAGTTGGTATTAGACTTCAATTTTACGGGTAATCGACTTTTCCCCCAAGCATGATTGAACTTGGTTTTTGGAGGGGGTGTTAGCCTTGGATTTTCGGACAAATTGATCCTGACTCGACGAGCCCCATTTGAATGAGTATTAGCCTTATTTCAAACCTTGTTCATATCCAAGCCCTTTTTAGTTGGTATTAGACTTCAATTTTACGGGTAATCGACTTTTCCCCCAAGCATGATTGAACTTGGTTTTTGGAGGGGGTGTTATCCTTGGATTTTCGGACAAATTGATCCTGACTCGACGAGCCCCATTTCAATGAGTATTAGCCTTAGATTTATAACCTTGTTCATATCCAAGCCCTTTTTAGTTGGTATTAGACTTCAATTTTATGGGTAATCGACTTTTCCCCCAAGCATGATTGAACTTGGTTTTTGGAGGGGGTGTTAGCCTTGGATTTTCGGACAAATTGATCCTGACTCGACGAGCCGCATTTGAATGAGTATTAGCCTTGGATTTCAAACCTTGTTCATATCCAAGCCCTTTTTAGTTGGTATTAGACTTCAATTTTATGGGTAATCGACTTTTCCCCCAAGCATGATTGAACTTGGTTTTTGGAGGGGGTGTTATCCTTGGATTTTCGGACAAATTGATCCTGACTCGACGAGCCCCATTTCAATGAGTATTAGCCTTGGATTTATAACCTTGTTCATATCCAAGCCCTTTTTAGTTGGTATTAGACTTCAATTTTATGGGTAATCGACTTTTCCCCCAAGCATGATTGAACTTGGTTTTTGGAGGGGGTGTTATGCTTGGATTTTCGGACAAGTTGATCCTGACTCGACGAGCCCCATTTAAATGAGTATTAGCCTTAGATTTATAACCTTGTTCATATCCAAGCCCTTTTTAGTTGGTATTAGACTTCAATTTTATGGGTAATCGACTTTTCCCCCAAGCATGATTGAACTTGGTTTTTGGAGGGGGTGTTAGCCTTGGATTTTCGGACAAATTGATCCTGACTCGACGAGCCCCATTTCAATGAGTATTAGCCTTAGATTTATAACCTTGTTCATATCCAAGCCCTTTTTAGTTGGTATTAGACTTCAATTTTATGGGTAATCGACTTTTCCCCCAAGCATGATTGAACTTGGTTTTTGGAGGGGGTATTATGCTTGGATTTTCGGATAAGTTGATCCTGACTCGACGAGCCCCATTTAAATGAGTATTAGCCTTAGATTTATAACCTTGTTCATATCCAAGCCCTTTTTAGTTGGTATTAGACTTCAATTTTATGGGTAATCGACTTTTCCCCCAAGCATGATTGAACTTGGTTTTTGGAGGGGGTGTTAGCCTTGGATTTTCGGACAAATTGATCCTGACTCGACGAGCCCCATTTGAATGAGTATTAGCCTTATATTTCAAACCTTGTTCATATCCAAGCCCTTTTTAGTTGGTATTAGACTTCAATTTTACGGGTAATCGACTTTTCCCCCAAGCATGATTGAACTTGGTTTTTGGAGGGGGTGTTATCCTTGGATTTTCGGACAAATTGATCCTGACTCGACGAGCCCCATTTGAATGAGTATTAGCCTTGGATTTATAACCTTGTTCATATCCAAGCCCTTTTTAGTTGGTATTAGACTTCAATTTTACGGGTAATCGACTTTTCCCCCAAGCATGATTGAACTTGGTTTTTGGAGGGGGTGTTATCCTTGGATTTTCGGACAAATTGATCCTGACTCGACGAGCCCCATTTCAATGAGTATTAGCCTTAGATTTATAACCTTGTTCATATCCAAGCCCTTTTTAGTTGGTATTAGACTTCAATTTTATGGGTAATCGACTTTTCCCCCAAGCATGATTGAACTTGGTTTTTGGAGGGGGTGTTAGCCTTGGATTTTCGGACAAATTGATCCTGACTCGACGAGCCCATTTAATGAGTATTAGCCTTGGATTTCAAACCTTGTTCATATCCAAGCCCTTTTTAGTTGGTATTAGACTTCAATTTTATGGGTAATCGACTTTTCCCCCAAGCATGATTGAACTTGGTTTTTGGAGGGGGTGTTAGCCTTGGATTTTCGGACAATTGATCCTGACTCGACGAGCCCCATTTGAATGAGTATTAGCCTTAGATTTATAACCTTGTTCATATCCAAGCCCTTTTTAGTTGGTATTAGACTTCAATTTTGGGTAATCGACTTTTCCCCCAAGCATGATTGAACTTGGTTTTTGGAGGGGGTGTTAGCCTTGGATTTTCGGACAAATTGATCCTGACTCGACGAGCCCCATTTAAATGAGTATTAGCCTTAGATTTATAACCTTGTTCATATCCAAGCCCTTTTTAGTTGGTATTAGACTTCAATTTTATGGGTAATCGACTTTTCCCCCAAGCATGATTGAACTTGGTTTTTGGAGGGGGTGTTATCCTTGGATTTTCGGACAAATTGATCCTGACTCGACGAGCCCCATTTCAATGAGTATTAGCCTTAGATTTATAACCTTGTTCATATCCAAGCCCTTTTTAGTTGGTATTAGACTTCAATTTTATGGGTAATCGACTTTTCCCCCAAGCATGATTGAACTTGGTTTTTGGAGGGGGTGTTATGCTTGGATTTTCGGAAAGTTGATCTGACTCGACGAGCCCCATTTGAATGAGTATTAGCCTTAGATTTATAACCTTGTTCATATCCAAGCCCTTTTTAGTTGGTATTAGACTTCAATTTATGGGTAATCGACTTTTCCCCCAAGCATGATTGAACTTGGTTTTTGGAGGGGGTGTTAGCCTTGGATTTTCGGACAAATTGATCCTGACTCGACGAGCCGCATTTGAATGAGTATTAGCCTTGGATTTAAAACCTTGTTCATATCCAAGCCCTTTTTAGTTGGTATTAGACTTCAATTTTATGGGTAATCGACTTTTCCCCCAAGCATGATTGAACTTGGTTTTTGGAGGGGGTGTTAGCCTTGGATTTTCGGACAAATTGATCCTGACTCGACGAGCCCCATTTGAATGAGTATTAGCCTTATATTTCAAACCTTGTTCATATCCAAGCCCTTTTTAGTTGGTATTAGACTTCAATTTTATGGGTAATCGACTTTTCCCCCAAGCATGATTGAACTTGGTTTTTGGAGGGGGTGTTATCCTTGGATTTTCGGACAAATTGATCCTGACTCGACGAGCCCCATTTGAATGAGTATTAGCCTTAGATTTATAACCTTGTTCATATCCAAGCCCTTTTTAGTTGGTATTAGACTTCAATTTATGGGTAATCGACTTTTCCCCCAAGCATGATTGAACTTGGTTTTTGGAGGGGGTGTTAGCCTTGGATTTTCGGACAAATTGATCCTGACTCGACGAGCCCCATTTCAATGAGTATTAGCCTTAGATTTATAACCTTGTTCATATCCAAGCCCTTTTTAGTTGGTATTAGACTTCAATTTATGGGTAATCGACTTTTCCCCCAAGCATGATTGAACTTGGTTTTTGGAGGGGGTGTTAGCCTTGGATTTTCGGACAAATTGATCCTGACTCGACGAGCCCCATTTGAATGAGTATTAGCCTTAGATTTATAACCTTGTTCATATCCAAGCCCTTTTTAGTTGGTATTAGACTTCAATTTTATGGGTAATCGACTTTTCCCCCAAGCATGATTGAACTTGGTTTTTGGAGGGGGTGTTGCCTTGTATTTTCGTACATATTGATCCTGACTCGACGAGCCCCATTTCAATGAGTATTAGCCTTAGATTTATAACCTTGTTCATATCCAAGCCCTTTTTAGTTGGTATTAGACTTCAATTTTATGGGTAATCGACTTTTCCCCCAAGCATGATTGAACTTGGTTTTTGGAGGGGGTGTTATCCTTGGATTTTCGGACAAATTGATCCTGACTCGACGAGCCCCATTTAAATGAGTATTAGCCTTAGATTTATAACCTTGTTCATATCCAAGCCCTTTTTAGTTGGTATTAGACTTCAATTTTATGGGTAATCGACTTTTCCCCCAAGCATGATTGAACTTGGTTTTTGGAGGGGGTGTTAGCCTTGGATTTTCGGACAAATTGATCCTGACTCGACGAGCCGCATTTGAATGAGTATTAGCCTTGGATTTCAAACCTTGTTCATATCCAAGCCCTTTTTAGTTGGTATTAGACTTCAATTTTATGGGTAATCGACTTTTCCCCCAAGCATGATTGAACTTGGTTTTTGGAGGGGGTGTTAGCCTTGGATTTTCGGACAAATTGATCCTGACTGGACGAGCCTATTTGAATGAGTATTAACCTTCGATTTATAACCTTGTTCATATCCAAGCCCTTTTTAGTTGGTATTAGACTTCAATTTTATGGGTAATCGACTTTTCCCCCAAGCATGATTGAACTTGGTTTTTGGAGGGGGTGTTAGCCTTGGATTTTCGGACAAATTGATCCTGACTCGACGAGCCCCATTTGAATGAGTATTAGCCTTATATTTCAAACCTTGTTCATATCCAAGCCCTTTTTAGTTGGTATTAGACTTCAATTTTACGGGTAATCGACTTTTCCCCCAAGCATGATTGAACTTGGTTTTTGGAGGGGGTGTTAGCCTTGGATTTTCGGACAAATTGATCCTGACTCGACGAGCCCCATTTAAATGAGTATTAGCCTTAGATTTATAACCTTGTTCATATCCAAGCCCTTTTTAGTTGGTATTAGACTTCAATTTTATGGGTAATCGACTTTTCCCCCAAGCATGATTGAACTTGGTTTTTGGAGGGGGTGTTATGCCTTGGATTTTCGGACAAATTGATCCTGACTCGACGAGCCCCATTTAAATGAGTATTAGCCTTAGATTTATAACCTTGTTCATATCCAAGCCCTTTTTAGTTGGTATTAGACTTCAATTTTATGGGTAATCGACTTTTCCCCCAAGCATGATTGAACTTGGTTTTTGGAGGGGGTGTTAGCCTTGGATTTTCGGACAAATTGATCCTGACTCGACGAGCCCCATTTCAATGAGTATTAGCCTTAGATTTATAACCTTGTTCATATCCAAGCCCTTTTTAGTTGGTATTAGACTTCAATTTTATGGGTAATCGACTTTTCCCCCAAGCATGATTGAACTTGGTTTTTGGAGGGGGTGTTAGCCTTGGATTTTCGGACAAATTGATCCTGACTCGACGAGCCCCATTTGAATGAGTATTAGCCTTATATTTCAAACCTTGTTCATATCCAAGCCCTTTTTAGTTGGTATTAGACTTCAATTTTATGGGTAATCGACTTTTCCCCCAAGCATGATTGAACTTGGTTTTTGGAGGGGGTGTTATCCTTGGATTTTCGGACAAATTGATCCTGACTCGACGAGCCCCATTTAAATGAGTATTAGCCTTAGATTTATAACCTTGTTCATATCCAAGCCCTTTTTAGTTGGTATTAGACTTCAATTTATGGGTAATCGACTTTTCCCCCAAGCATGATTGAACTTGGTTTTTGGAGGGGGTGTTAGCCTTGGATTTTCGGACAAATTGATCCTGACTCGACGAGCCGTATTTGAATGAGTATTAGCCTTGGATTTCAAACCTTGTTCATATCCAAGCCCTTTTTAGTTGGTATTAGACTTCAATTTTATGGGTAATCGACTTTTCCCCCAAGCATGATTGAACTTGGTTTTTGGAGGGGGTGTTATCCTTGGATTTTCGGACAAATTGATCCTGACTCGACGAGCCCCATTTAAATGAGTATTAGCCTTAGATTTATAACCTTGTTCATATCCAAGCCCTTTTTAGTTGGTATTAGACTTCAATTTTATGGGTAATCGACTTTTCCCCCAAGCATGATTGAACTTGGTTTTTGGAGGGGGTGTTAGCCTTGGATTTTCGGACAAATTGATCCTGACTCGACGAGCCCCATTTAAATGAGTATTAGCCTTGGATTTCAAACCTTGTTCATATCCAAGCCCTTTTTAGTTGGTATTAGACTTCAATTTTATGGGTAATCGACTTTTCCCCCAAGCATGATTGAACTTGGTTTTTGGAGGGGGTGTTAGCCTTGGATTTTCGGACAAATTGATCCTGACTCGACGAGCCCCATTTAAATGAGTATTAGCCTTAGATTTATAACCTTGTTCATATCCAAGCCCTTTTTAGTTGGTATTAGACTTCAATTTTATGGGTAATCGACTTTTCCCCCAAGCATGATTGAACTTGGTTTTTGGAGGGGGTGTTATCCTTGGATTTTCGGACAAATTGATCCTGACTCGACGAGCCCCATTTGAATGAGTATTAGCCTTGGATTTATAACCTTGTTCATATCCAAGCCCTTTTTAGTTGGTATTAGACTTCAATTTTATGGGTAATCGACTTTTCCCCCAAGCATGATTGAACTTGGTTTTTGGAGGGGGTGTTAGCCTTGGATTTTCGGACAAATTGATCCTGACTCGACGAGCCCCATTTAAATGAGTATTAGCCTTAGATTTATAACCTTGTTCATATCCAAGCCCTTTTTAGTTGGTATTAGACTTCAATTTATGGGTAATCGACTTTTCCCCCAAGCATGATTGAACTTGGTTTTTGGAGGGGGTGTTAGCCTTGGATTTTCGGACAAATTGATCCTGACTCGACGAGCCCCATTTGAATGAGTATTAGCCTTGGATTTCAAACCTTGTTCATATCCAAGCCCTTTTTAGTTGGTATTAGACTTCAATTTTTGGGTAATCGACTTTTCCCCCAAGCATGATTGAACTTGGTTTTTGGAGGGGGTGTTATCCTTGGATTTTCGGACAAATTGATCCTGACTCGACGAGCCCCATTTAAATGAGTATTAGCCTTAGATTTATAACCTTGTTCATATCCAAGCCCTTTTTAGTTGGTATTAGACTTCAATTTTATGGGTAATCGACTTTTCCCCCAAGCATGATTGAACTTGGTTTTTGGAGGGGGTGTTAGCCTTGGATTTTCGGACAAATTGATCCTGACTCGACGAGCCCATTTGAATGAGTATTAGCCTTGGATTTCAAACCTTGTTCATATCCAAGCCCTTTTTAGTTGGTATTAGACTTCAATTTTACGGGTAATCGACTTTTCCCCCAAGCATGATTGAACTTGGTTTTTGGAGGGGGTGTTAGCCTTGGATTTTCGGACAAATTGATCCTGACTCGACGAGCCCCATTTGAATGAGTATTAGCCTTAGATTTATAACCTTGTTCATATCCAAGCCCTTTTTAGTTGGTATTAGACTTCAATTTTATGGGTAATCGACTTTTCCCCCAAGCATGATTGAACTTGGTTTTTGGAGGGGGTGTTATCCTTGGATTTTCGGACAAATTGATCCTGACTCGACGAGCCCCATTTGAATGAGTATTAGCCTTAGATTTATAACCTTGTTCATATCCAAGCCCTTTTTAGTTGGTATTAGACTTCAATTTTTGGGTAATCGACTTTTCCCCCAAGCATGATTGAACTTGGTTTTTGGAGGGGGTGTTAGCCTTGGATTTTCGGACAAATTGATCCTGACTCGACGAGCCCCATTTGAATGAGTATTAGCCTTATATTTCAAACCTTGTTCATATCCAAGCCCTTTTTAGTTGGTATTAGACTTCAATTTTACGGGTAATCGACTTTTCCCCCAAGCATGATTGAACTTGGTTTTTGGAGGGGGTGTTATCCTTGGATTTTCGGACAAATTGATCCTGACTCGACGAGCCCCATTTCAATGAGTATTAGCCTTGGATTTATAACCTTGTTCATATCCAAGCCCTTTTTAGTTGGTATTAGACTTCAATTTTATGGGTAATCGACTTTTCCCCCAAGCATGATTGAACTTGGTTTTTGGAGGGGGTGTTATGCCTTGGATTTTCGGACAAATTGATCCTGACTCGACGAGCCCCATTTAAATGAGTATTAGCCTTAGATTTATAACCTTGTTCATATCCAAACCCTTTTAGTTGGTATTAGACTTCAATTTATGGGTATTCGACTTTTCCCCCAAGCATGATTGAACTTGGTTTTTGGAGGGGGTGTTAGCCTTGGATTTTCGGACAATTTGATCCTGACTCGACGAGCCATATTTGAATGAGTATTAGCCTTGGATTTCAAACCTTGTTCATATCCAAGCCCTTTTTAGTTGGTATTAGACTTCAATTTTACGGGTAATCGACTTTTCCCCCAAGCATGATTGAACTTGGTTTTTGGAGGGGGTATTATGCTTGGATTTTCGGATAAGTTGATCCTGACTCGACGAGCCCCATTTAAATGAGTATTAGCCTTAGATTTATAACCTTGTTCATATCCAAGCCCTTTTTAGTTGGTATTAGACTTCAATTTATGGGTAATCGACTTTTCCCCCAAGCATGATTGAACTTGGTTTTTGGAGGGGGTGTTAGCCTTGGATTTTCGGACAAATTGATCCTGACTCGACGAGCCCATTTGAATGAGTATTAGCCTTGGATTTCAAACCTTGTTCATATCCAAGCCCTTTTTAGTTGGTATTAGACTTCAATTTTACGGGTAATCGACTTTTCCCCCAAGCATGATTGAACTTGGTTTTTGGAGGGGGTGTTATCCTTGGATTTTCGGACAAATTGATCCTGACTCGACGAGCCCCATTTCAATGAGTATTAGCCTTATATTTATAACCTTGTTCATATCCAAGCCCTTTTTAGTTGGTATTAGACTTCAATTTTATGGGTAATCGACTTTTCCCCCAAGCATGATTGAACTTGGTTTTTGGAGGGGGTGTTATCCTTGGATTTTCGGACAAATTGATCCTGACTCGACGAGCCCCATTTAAATGAGTATTAGCCTTAGATTTATAACCTTGTTCATATCCAAGCCCTTTTTAGTTGGTATTAGACTTCAATTTTTGGGTAATCGACTTTTCCCCCAAGCATGATTGAACTTGGTTTTTGGAGGGGGTGTTAGCCTTGGATTTTCGGACAAATTGATCCTGACTCGACGAGCCGTATTTGAATGAGTATTAGCCTTATATTTCAAACCTTGTTCATATCCAAGCCCTTTTTAGTTGGTATTAGACTTCAATTTTACGGGTAATCGACTTTTCCCCCAAGCATGATTGAACTTGGTTTTTGGAGGGGGTGTTATCCTTGGATTTTCGGACAAATTGATCCTGACTCGACGAGCCCCATTTCAATGAGTATTAGCCTTGGATTTATAACCTTGTTCATATCCAAGCCCTTTTTAGTTGGTATTAGACTTCAATTTTATGGGTAATCGACTTTTCCCCCAAGCATGATTGAACTTGGTTTTTGGAGGGGGTATTATGCTTGGATTTTCGGAGAAGTTGATCCTGACTCGACGACCCCCATTTAAATGAGTATTAGCCTTAGATTTATAACCTTGTTCATATCCAAACCCTTTTAGTTGGTATTAGACTTCAATTTATGGGTATTCGACTTTTCCCCCAAGCATGATTGAACTTGGTTTTTGGAGGGGGTGTTAGCCTTGGATTTTCGGACAATTTGATCCTGACTCGACGAGCCATATTTGAATGAGTATTAGCCTTGGATTTCAAACCTTGTTCATATCCAAGCCCTTTTTAGTTGGTATTAGACTTCAATTTTACGGGTAATCGACTTTTCCCCCAAGCATGATTGAACTTGGTTTTTGGAGGGGGTATTATGCTTGGATTTTCGGATAAGTTGATCCTGGCTCGACGAGCCCCATTTAAATGAGTATTAGCCTTAGATTTATAACCTTGTTCATATCCAAGCCCTTTTTAGTTGGTATTAGACTTCAATTTATGGGTAATCGACTTTTCCCCCAAGCATGATTGAACTTGGTTTTTGGAGGGGGTGTTAGCCTTGGATTTTCGGACAATTTGATCCTGACTCGACGAGCCCTATTTGAATGAGTATTAGCCTTGGATTTCAAACCTTGTTCATATCCAAGCCCTTTTTAGTTGGTATTAGACTTCAATTTTACGGGTAATCGACTTTTCCCCCAAGCATGATTGAACTTGGTTTTTGGAGGGGGTGTTATCCTTGGATTTTCGGACAAATTGATCCTGACTCGACGAGCCCCATTTCAATGAGTATTAGCCTTATTTATAACCTTGTTCATATCCAAGCCCTTTTTAGTTGGTATTAGACTTCAATTTTACGGGTAATCGACTTTTCCCCCAAGCATGATTGAACTTGGTTTTTGGAGGGGGTGTTATCCTTGGATTTTCGGACAAATTGATCCTGACTCGACGAGCCCCATTTCAATGAGTATTAGCCTTAGATTTATAACCTTGTTCATATCCAAGCCCTTTTTAGTTGGTATTAGACTTCAATTTTATGGGTAATCGACTTTTCCCCCAAGCATGATTGAACTTGGTTTTTGGAGGGGGTGTTAGCCTTGGATTTTCGGACAAATTGATCCTGACTCGACGAGCCGCATTTGAATGAGTATTAGCCTTGGATTTCAAACCTTGTTCATATCCAAGCCCTTTTTAGTTGGTATTAGACTTCAATTTTATGGGTAATCGACTTTTCCCCCAAGCATGATTGAACTTGGTTTTTGGAGGGGGTGTTATCCTTGGATTTTCGGACAAATTGATCCTGACTCGACGAGCCCCATTTGAATGAGTATTAGCCTTAGATTTATAACCTTGTTCATATCCAAGCCCTTTTTAGTTGGTATTAGACTTCAATTTATGGGTAATCGACTTTTCCCCCAAGCATGATTGAACTTGGTTTTTGGAGGGGTGTATTATGCTTGGATTTTCGGAAATTGATCCTGACTCGACGAGCCCCATTTAAATGAGTATTAGCCTTAGATTTATAACCTTGTTCATATCCAAGCCCTTTTTAGTTGGTATTAGACTTCAATTTTATGGGTAATCGACTTTTCCCCCAAGCATGATTGAACTTGGTTTTTGGAGGGGGTGTTAGCCTTGGATTTTCGGACAAATTGATCCTGACTCGACGAGCCCCATTTGAATGAGTATTAGCCTTAGATTTATAACCTTGTTCATATCCAAGCCCTTTTTAGTTGGTATTAGACTTCAATTTTATGGGTAATCGACTTTTCCCCCAAGCATGATTGAACTTGGTTTTTGGAGGGGGTATTATGCTTGGATTTTCGGATAAGTTGATCCTGACTCGACGAGCCCCATTTAAATGAGTATTAGCCTTAGATTTATAACCTTGTTCATATCCAAGCCCTTTTTAGTTGGTATTAGACTTCAATTTATGGGTAATCGACTTTTCCCCCAAGCATGATTGAACTTGGTTTTTGGAGGGGGTGTTAGCCTTGGATTTTCGGACAAATTGATCCTGACTCGACGAGCCCTATTTGAATGAGTATTAGCCTTGGATTTCAAACCTTGTTCATATCCAAGCCCTTTTTAGTTGGTATTAGACTTCAATTTTACGGGTAATCGACTTTTCCCCCAAGCATGATTGAACTTGGTTTTTGGAGGGGGTGTTAGCCTTGGATTTTCGGACAAATTGATCCTGACTCGACGAGCCCCATTTGAATGAGTATTAGCCTTAGATTTATAACCTTGTTCATATCCAAGCCCTTTTTAGTTGGTATTAGACTTCAATTTTGGGTAATCGACTTTTCCCCCAAGCATGATTGAACTTGGTTTTTGGAGGGGGTGTTAGCCTTGGATTTTCGGACAAATTGATCCTGACTCGACGAGCCATTTGAATGAGTATTAGCCTTAGATTTCAAACCTTGTTCATATCCAAGCCCTTTTTAGTTGGTATTAGACTTCAATTTTACGGGTAATCGACTTTTCCCCCAAGCATGATTGAACTTGGTTTTTGGAGGGGGTGTTAGCCTTGGATTTTCGGACAAATTGATCCTGACTCGACGAGCCCCATTTCAATGAGTATTAGCCTTAGATTTATAACCTTGTTCATATCCAAGCCCTTTTTAGTTGGTATTAGACTTCAATTTATGGGTAATCGACTTTTCCCCCAAGCATGATTGAACTTGGTTTTTGGAGGGGGTGTTATGCCTTGGATTTTCGGAAATTGATCCTGACTCGACGAGCCCCATTTCAATGAGTATTAGCCTTAGATTTATAACCTTGTTCATATCCAAGCCCTTTTTACTTGGTATTAGACTTCAATTTATGGGTAATCGACTTTTCCCCCAAGCATGATTGAACTTGGTTTTTGGAGGGGGTGTTAGCCTTGGATTTTCGTACATATTGATCCTGACTCGACGAGCCCCATTTCAATGAGTATTAGCCTTATATTTCAAACCTTGTTCATATCCAAGCCCTTTTTAGTTGGTATTAGACTTCAATTTTATGGGTAATCGACTTTTCCCCCAAGCATGATTGAACTTGGTTTTTGGAGGGGGTGTTATGCTTGGATTTTCGGAAAATTGATCCTGACTCGACGAGCCCCATTTCAATGAGTATTAGCCTTAGATTTATAACCTTGTTCATATCCAAGCCCTTTTTAGTTGGTATTAGACTTCAATTTTATGGGTAATCGACTTTTCCCCCAAGCATGATTGAACTTGGTTTTTGGAGGGGGTATTATGCTTGGATTTTCGGATAAGTTGATCGTGACTCGACGAGCCCCATTTAAATGAGTATTAGCCTTAGATTTATAACCTTGTTCATATCCAAGCCCTTTTTAGTTGGTATTAGACTTCAATTTATGGGTAATCGACTTTTCCCCCAAGCATGATTGAACTTGGTTTTTGGAGGGGGTGTTAGCCTTGGATTTTCGGACAAATTGATCCTGACTCGACGAGCCGCATTTGAATGAGTATTAGCCTTGGATTTCAAACCTTGTTCATATCCAAGCCCTTTTTAGTTGGTATTAGACTTCAATTTTATGGGTAATCGACTTTTCCCCCAAGCATGATTGAACTTGGTTTTTGGAGGGGTGTTAGCCTTGGATTTTCGGACAAATTGATCCTGACTCGACGAGCCCCATTTGAATGAGTATTAGCCTTAGATTTCAAACCTTGTTCATATCCAAGCCCTTTTTAGTTGGTATTAGACTTCAATTTTATGGGTAATCGACTTTTCCCCCAAGCATGATTGAACTTGGTTTTTGGAGGGGGTGTTAGCCTTGGATTTTCGGACAAATTGATCCTGACTCGACGAGCCATTTGAATGAGTATTAGCCTTGGATTTCAAACCTTGTTCATATCCAAGCCCTTTTTAGTTGGTATTAGACTTCAATTTTACGGGTAATCGACTTTTCCCCCAAGCATGATTGAACTTGGTTTTTGGAGGGGGTGTTATGCCTTGGATTTTCGGACAAATTGATCCTGACTCGACGAGCCCCATTTAAATGAGTATTAGCCTTAGATTTATAACCTTGTTCATATCCAAGCCCTTTTTAGTTGGTATTAGACTTCAATTTATGGGTAATCGACTTTTCCCCCAAGCATGATTGAACTTGGTTTTTGGAGGGGGTGTTAGCCTTGGATTTTCGGACAATTTGATCCTGACTCGACGAGCCCCATTTGAATGAGTATTAGCCTTAGATTTATAACCTTGTTCATATCCAAGCCCTTTTTAGTTGGTATTAGACTTCAATTTTATGGGTAATCGACTTTTCCCCCAAGCATGATTGAACTTGGTTTTTGGAGGGGGTGTTAGCCTTGGATTTTCGGACAAATTGATCCTGACTCGACGAGCCCCATTTGAATGAGTATTAGCCTTATATTTCAAACCTTGTTCATATCCAAGCCCTTTTTAGTTGGTATTAGACTTCAATTTTATGGGTAATCGACTTTTCCCCCAAGCATGATTGAACTTGGTTTTTGGAGGGGGTGTTATCCTTGGATTTTCGGACAAATTGATCCTGACTCGACGAGCCCCATTTAAATGAGTATTAGCCTTAGATTTATAACCTTGTTCATATCCAAGCCCTTTTTAGTTGGTATTAGACTTCAATTTATGGGTAATCGACTTTTCCCCCAAGCATGATTGAACTTGGTTTTTGGAGGGGGTGTTATGCTTGGATTTTCGGAAAGTTGATCCTGACTCGACGAGCCCATTTGAATGAGTATTAGCCTTGGATTTAACCTTGTTCATATCCAAGCCCTTTTTAGTTGGTATTAGACTTCAATTTTATGGGTAATCGACTTTTCCCCCAAGCATGATTGAACTTGGTTTTTGGAGGGGGTGTTATCCTTGGATTTTCGGACAAATTGATCCTGACTCGACGAGCCCCATTTGAATGAGTATTAGCCTTAGATTTAAACCTTGTTCATATCCAAGCCCTTTTTAGTTGGTATTAGACTTCAATTTTATGGGTAATCGACTTTTCCCCCAAGCATGATTGAACTTGGTTTTTGGAGGGGGTGTTAGCCTTGGATTTTCGGACAAATTGATCCTGACTCGACGAGCCCCATTTAATGAGTATTAGCCTTAGATTTAACCTTGTTCATATCCAAGCCCTTTTTAGTTGGTATTAGACTTCAATTTTATGGGTAATCGACTTTTCCCCCAAGCATGATTGAACTTGGTTTTTGGAGGGGGTGTTAGCCTTGGATTTTCGGACAAATTGATCCTGACTCGACGAGCCCCATTTAAATGTGTATTAGCCTTAGATTTATAACCTTGTTCATATCCAAGCCCTTTTTAGTTGGTATTAGACTTCAATTTTATGGGTAATCGACTTTTCCCCCAAGCATGATTGAACTTGGTTTTTGGAGGGGGTGTTAGCCTTGGATTTTCGGACAAATTGATCCTGACTCGACGAGCCCCATTTAAATGAGTATTAGCCTTAGATTTATAACCTTGTTCATATCCAAGCCCTTTTTAGTTGGTATTAGACTTCAATTTTATGGGTAATCGACTTTTCCCCCAAGCATGATTGAACTTGGTTTTTGGAGGGGGTGTTAGCCTTGGATTTTCGACAAATTGATCCTGACTCGACGAGCCCCATTTCAATGAGTATTAGCCTTAGATTTATAACCTTGTTCATATCCAAGCCCTTTTTAGTTGGTATTAGACTTCAATTTTACGGGTAATCGACTTTTCCCCCAAGCATGATTGAACTTGGTTTTTGGAGGGGGTGTTAGCCTTGGATTTTCGGACAAATTGATCCTAGACTCGACGAGCCCCATTTGAATGAGTATTAGCCTTATTTCAAACCTTGTTCATATCCAAGCCCTTTTTAGTTGGTATTAGACTTCAATTTTATGGGTAATCGACTTTTCCCCCAAGCATGATTGAACTTGGTTTTTGGAGGGGGTGTTATCCTTGGATTTTCGGACAAATTGATCCTGACTCGACGAGCCCCATTTAAATGAGTATTAGCCTTAGATTTATAACCTTGTTCATATCCAAGCCCTTTTTAGTTGGTATTAGACTTCAATTTATGGGTAATCGACTTTTCCCCCAAGCATGATTGAACTTGGTTTTTGGAGGGGGTGTTAGCCTTGGATTTTCGGACAAATTGATCCTGACTCGACGAGCCGCATTTGAATGAGTATTAGCCTTGGATTTCAAACCTTGTTCATATCCAAGCCCTTTTTAGTTGGTATTAGACTTCAATTTTATGGGTAATCGACTTTTCCCCCAAGCATGATTGAACTTGGTTTTTGGAGGGGGTGTTATCCTTGGATTTTCGGATAAGTTGATCCTGACTCGACGAGCCCCATTTAAATGAGTATTAGCCTTAGATTTATAACCTTGTTCATATCCAAGCCCTTTTTAGTTGGTATTAGACTTCAATTTATGGGTAATCGACTTTTCCCCCAAGCATGATTGAACTTTGTTTTTGGAGGGGGTGTTAGCCTTGGATTTTCGGACAAATTGATCCTGACTCGACGAGCCCATTTGAATGAGTATTAGCCTTATATTTCAAACGTTGTTCATATCCAAGCCCTTTTTAGTTGGTATTAGACTTCAATTTTATGGGTAATCGACTTTTCCCCCAAGCATGATTGAACTTGGTTTTTGGAGGGGGTGTTATCCTTGCATTTTCGGACAAATTGATCCTGACTCGACGAGCCCCATTTAAATGTGTATTAGCCGTAGATTTATAACCTTGTTCATATCCAAGCCATTTTTAGTTGGTATTAGACTTCAATTTATGGGTAATCGACTTTTCCCCCAAGCATGATTGAACTTGGTTTTTGGAGGGGGTGTTAGCCTTGGATTTTCGGACAAATTGATCCTGACTCGACGAGCCGTATTTGAATGAGTATTAGCCTTGGATTTCAAACCTTGTTCATATCCAAGCCCTTTTTAGTTGGTATTAGACTTCAATTTTATGGGTAATCGACTTTTCCCCCAAGCATGATTGAACTTGGTTTTTGGAGGGGGTGTTAGCCTTGGATTTTCGGACAAATTGATCCTGACTCGACGAGCCCCATTTAAATGAGTATTAGCCTTCGATTTATAACCTTGTTCATATCCAAGCCGTTTTTAGTTGGTATTAGACTTCAATTTTATGGGTAATCGACTTTTCCCCCAAGCATGATTGAACTTGGTTTTTGGAGGGGGTGTTAGCCTTGGATTTTCGGACAAATTGATCCTGACTCGACGAGCCCCATTTGAATGAGTATTAGCCTTATGGATTTCAAACCTTGTTCATATCCAAGCCCTTTTTAGTTGGTATTAGACTTCAATTTTATGGGTAATCGACTTTTCCCCCAAGCATGATTGAACTTGGTTTTTGGAGGGGGTGTTATGCTTGGATTTTCGGATAAGTTGATCGTGACTCGACGAGCCCCATTTAAATGAGTATTAGCCTTAGATTTATAACCTTGTTCATATCCAAGCCCTTTTTAGTTGGTATTAGACTTCAATTTTATGGGTAATCGACTTTTCCCCCAAGCATGATTGAACTTGGTTTTTGGAGGGGGTGTTAGCCTTGGATTTTCGGACAAATTGATCCTGACTCGACGAGCCGCATTCTAATGAGTATTAGCCTTGGATTTCAAACCTTGTTCATATCCAAGCCCTTTTTAGTTGGTATTAGACTTCAATTTTATGGGTAATCGACTTTTCCCCCAAGCATGATTGAACTTGGTTTTTGGAGGGGGTGTTATCCTTGGATTTTCGGAAAAGTTGATCCTGACTCGACGAGCCCCATTTCAATGAGTATTAGCCTTAGATTTATAACCTTGTTCATATCCAAGCCCTTTTTAGTTGGTATTAGACTTCAATTTGATGGGTAATCGACTTTTCCCCCAAGCATGATTGAACTTTGTTTTTGGAGGGGGTGTTAGCCTTGGATTTTCGGACAAATTGATCCTGACTCGACGAGCCCCATTTGAATGAGTATTAGCCTTATATTTCAAACCTTGTTCATATCCAAGCCCTTTTTAGTTGGTATTAGACTTCAATTTTATGGGTAATCGACTTTTCCCCCAAGCATGATTGAACTTGGTTTTTGGAGGGGGTGTTATCCTTGCATTTTCGGACAAATTGATCCTGACTCGACGAGCCCCATTTAAATGTGTATTAGCCGTAGATTTATAACCTTGTTCATATCCAAGCCATTTTTAGTTGGTATTAGACTTCAATTTATGGGTAATCGACTTTTCCCCCAAGCATGATTGAACTTGGTTTTTGGAGGAGGTGTTATCCTTGCATTTTCGGACAAATTAATCCTGACTCGACGAGCCGTATTTGAATGAGTATTAGCCTTGGATTTCAAACCTTGTTCATATCCAAGCCCTTTTTAGTTGGTATTTGACTTCAATTTTATGGGTAATCGACTTTTCCCCCAAGCATGATTGAACTTGGTTTTTGGAGGGGGTGTTAGCCTTGGATTTTCGGACAAATTGATCCTGACTCGACGAGCCCCATTTAAATGAGTATTAGCCTTCGATTTATAACCTTGTTCATATCCAAGCCGTTTTTAGTTGGTATTAGACTTCAATTTTATGGGTAATCGACTTTTCCCCCAAGCATGATTGAACTTGGTTTTTGGAGGGGGTGTTATCCTTGGATTTTCGGACATATTGATCCTGACTCGACGAGCCCCATTTGAATGAGTATTAGCCTTAGATTTATAACCTTGTTCATATCCAAGCCCTTTTTAGTTGGTATTAGACTTCAATTTTATGGGTAATCGACTTTTCCCCCAAGCATGATTGAACTTGGTTTTTGGAGGGGGTGTTAGCCTTGGATTTTCGGACAAGTTGATCGTGACTCGACGAGCCCCATTTAAATGAGTATTAGCCTTAGATTTATAACCTTGTTCATATCCAAGCCCTTTTTACTTGGTATTAGACTTCAATTTATGGGTAATCGACTTTTCCCCCAAGCATGATTGAACTTGGTTTTTGGAGGGGGTGTTAGCCTTGGATTTTCGGACAAATTGATCCTGACTCGACGAGCCGCATTTGAATGAGTATTAGCCTTGGATTTCAAACCTTGTTCATATCCAAGCCCTTTTTAGTTGGTATTAGACTTCAATTTTATGGGTAATCGACTTTTCCCCCAAGCATGATTGAACTTGGTTTTTGGAGGGGGTGTTATCCTTGGATTTTCGGACAAATTGATCCTGACTCGACGAGCCCCATTTCAATGAGTATTAGCCTTAGATTTATAACCTTGTTCATATCCAAGCCCTTTTTAGTTGGTATTAGACTTCAATTTGATGGGTAATCGACTTTTCCCCCAAGCATGATTGAACTTGGTTTTTGGAGGGGGTATTATGCTTGGATTTTCGGATAAGTTGATCGTGACTCGACGAGCCCCATTTAAATGAGTATTAGCCTTACATTTATAACCTTGTTCATATCCAAGCCCTTTTTAGTTGGTATTAGACTTCAATTTTATGGGTAATCGACTTTTCCCCCAAGCATGATTGAACTTGGTTTTTGGAGGGGGTGTTAGCCTTGGATTTTCGGACAAATTGATCCTGACTCGACGAGCCCATTTGAATGAGTATTAGCCTTGGATTTAAACCTTGTTCATATCCAAGCCCTTTTTAGTTGGTATTAGACTTCAATTTTATGGGTAATCGACTTTTCCCCCAAGCATGATTGAACTTGGTTTTTGGAGGGGGTGTTAGCCTTGGATTTTCGGACAAATTGATCCTGACTCGACGAGCCCCATTTGAATGAGTATTAGCCTTATATTTCAAACCTTGTTCATATCCAAGCCCTTTTTAGTTGGTATTAGACTTCAATTTTATGGGTAATCGACTTTTCCCCCAAGCATGATTGAACTTGGTTTTTGGAGGGGGTGTTATCCTTGGATTTTCGGACAAATTGATCCTGACTCGACGAGCCCCATTTGAATGAGTATTAGCCTTAGATTTATAACCTTGTTCATATCCAAGCCCTTTTTAGTTGGTATTAGACTTCAATTTTATGGGTAATCGACTTTTCCCCCAAGCATGATTGAACTTGGTTTTTGGAGGGGGTGTTAGCCTTGGATTTTCGGACAAATTGATCCTGACTCGACGAGCCCCATTTAATGAGTATTAGCCTTAGATTTAAACCTTGTTCATATCCAAGCCCTTTTTAGTTGGTATTAGACTTCAATTTTATGGGTAATCGACTTTTCCCCCAAGCATGATTGAACTTGGTTTTTGGAGGGGGTGTTAGCCTTGGATTTTCGTACATATTGATCCTGACTCGACGAGCCCCATTTCAATGAGTATTAGCCTTAGATTTATAACCTTGTTCATATCCAAGCCCTTTTTAGTTGGTATTAGACTTCAATTTATGGGTAATCGACTTTTCCCCCAAGCATGATTGAACTTGGTTTTTGGAGGGGGTGTTAGCCTTGGATTTTCGGACAAATTGATCCTGACTCGACGAGCCGCATTTGAATGAGTATTAGCCTTGGATTTCAAACCTTGTTCATATCCAAGCCCTTTTTAGTTGGTATTAGACTTCAATTTTATGGGTAATCGACTTTTCCCCCAAGCATGATTGAACTTGGTTTTTGGAGGGGGTGTTAGCCTTGGATTTTCGGACAAATTGATCCTGACTCGACGAGCCCCATTTGAATGAGTATTAGCCTTGGATTTCAAACCTTGTTCATATCCAAGCCCTTTTTAGTTGGTATTAGACTTCAATTTTATGGGTAATCGACTTTTCCCCCAAGCATGATTGAACTTGGTTTTTGGAGGGGGTGTTATCCTTGGATTTTCGGACAAATTGATCCTGACTCGACGAGCCCCATTTGAATGAGTATTAGCCTTAGATTTATAACCTTGTTCATATCCAAGCCCTTTTTAGTTGGTATTAGACTTCAATTTTATGGGTAATCGACTTTTCCCCCAAGCATGATTGAACTTGGTTTTTGGAGGGGGTGTTAGCCTTGGATTTTCGGACAAATTGATCCTGACTCGACGAGCCCATTTAAATGAGTATTAGCCTTAGATTTATAACCTTGTTCATATCCAAGCCCTTTTTAGTTGGTATTAGACTTCAATTTATGGGTAATCGACTTTTCCCCCAAGCATGATTGAACTTGGTTTTTGGAGGGGGTGTTAGCCTTGGATTTTCGGACAAATTGATCCTGACTCGACGAGCCCCATTTGAATGAGTATTAGCCTTGGATTTCAAACCTTGTTCATATCCAAGCCCTTTTTAGTTGGTATTAGACTTCAATTTTATGGGTAATCGACTTTTCCCCCAAGCATGATTGAACTTGGTTTTTGGAGGGGGTGTTAGCCTTGGATTTTCGGACAAATTGATCCTGACTCGACGAGCCCCATTTGAATGAGTATTAGCCTTTATTTCAAACCTTGTTCATATCCAAGCCCTTTTTAGTTGGTATTAGACTTCAATTTTATGGGTAATCGACTTTTCCCCCAAGCATGATTGAACTTGGTTTTTGGAGGGGGTGTTAGCCTTGGATTTTCGGACAAATTGATCCTGACTCGACGAGCCCCATTTCAATGAGTATTAGCCTTAGATTTATAACCTTGTTCATATCCAAGCCCTTTTTAGTTGGTATTAGACTTCAATTTTATGGGTAATCGACTTTTCCCCCAAGCATGATTGAACTTGGTTTTTGGAGGGGGTGTTAGCCTTGGATTTTCGGACAAATTGATCCTGACTCGACGAGCCCCATTTGAATGAGTATTAGCCTTAGATTTATAACCTTGTTCATATCCAAGCCCTTTTTAGTTGGTATTAGACTTCAATTTATGGGTAATCGACTTTTCCCCCAAGCATGATTGAACTTGGTTTTTGGAGGGGGTGTTAGCCTTGGATTTTCGGACAAATTGATCCTGACTCGACGAGCCCCATTTGAATGAGTATTAGCCTTAGATTTATAACCTTGTTCATATCCAAGCCCTTTTTAGTTGGTATTAGACTTCAATTTATGGGTAATCGACTTTTCCCCCAAGCATGATTGAACTTGGTTTTTGGAGGGGGTGTTAGCCTTGGATTTTCGGACAAATTGATCCTGACTCGACGAGCCCCATTTGAATGAGTATTAGCCTTAGATTTAAACCTTGTTCATATCCAAGCCCTTTTTAGTTGGTATTAGACTTCAATTTTATGGGTAATCGACTTTTCCCCCAAGCATGATTGAACTTGGTTTTTGGAGGGGGTGTTAGCCTTGGATTTTCGGACAAATTGATCCTGACTCGACGACCCCATTTGAATGAGTATTAGCCTTAGATTTCAAACCTTGTTCATATCCAAGCCCTTTTTAGTTGGTATTAGACTTCAATTTTATGGGTAATCGACTTTTCCCCCAAGCATGATTGAACTTGGTTTTTGGAGGGGGTGTTAGCCTTGGATTTTCGGACAAATTGATCCTGACTCGACGAGCCGTATTTGAATGAGTATTAGCCTTGGATTTCAAACCTTGTTCATATCCAAGCCCTTTTTAGTTGGTATTAGACTTCAATTTATGGGTAATCGACTTTTCCCCCAAGCATGATTGAACTTGGTTTTTGGAGGGGGTGTTAGCCTTGGATTTTCGGACAAATTGATCCTGACTCGACGAGCCCCATTTAAATGAGTATTAGCCTTAGATTTATAACCTTGTTCATATCCAAGCCCTTTTTAGTTGGTATTAGACTTCAATTTATGGGTAATCGACTTTTCCCCCAAGCATGATTGAACTTGGTTTTTGGAGGGGGTGTTAGCCTTGGATTTTCGGACAAATTGATCCTGACTCGACGAGCCCCATTTGAATGAGTATTAGCCTTAGATTTATAACCTTGTTCATATCCAAGCCCTTTTTAGTTGGTATTAGACTTCAATTTATGGGTAATCGACTTTTCCCCCAAGCATGATTGAACTTGGTTTTTGGAGGGGGTGTTATGCCTTGGATTTTCGGACAAATTGATCCTGACTCGACGAGCCGCATTTGAATGAGTATTAGCCTTGGATTTCAAACCTTGTTCATATCCAAGCCCTTTTTAGTTGGTATTAGACTTCAATTTTATGGGTAATCGACTTTTCCCCCAAGCATGATTGAACTTGGTTTTTGGAGGGGGTGTTAGCCTTGGATTTTCGGACAAATTGATCCTGACTCGACGAGCCCCATTTGAATGAGTATTAGCCTTATATTTCAAACCTTGTTCATATCCAAGCCCTTTTTAGTTGGTATTAGACTTCAATTTTATGGGTAATCGACTTTTCCCCCAAGCATGATTGAACTTGGTTTTTGGAGGGGGTGTTATCCTTGGATTTTCGGACAAATTGATCCTGACTCGACGAGCCCCATTTCAATGAGTATTAGCCTTAGATTTATAACCTTGTTCATATCCAAGCCCTTTTTAGTTGGTATTAGACTTCAATTTTATGGGTAATCGACTTTTCCCCCAAGCATGATTGAACTTGGTTTTTGGAGGGGGTGTTAGCCTTGGATTTTCGGACAAATTGATCCTGACTCGACGAGCCCCATTTGAATGAGTATTAGCCTTATATTTCAAACCTTGTTCATATCCAAGCCCTTTTTAGTTGGTATTAGACTTCAATTTTATGGGTAATCGACTTTTCCCCCAAGCATGATTGAACTTGGTTTTTGGAGGGGGTGTTATCCTTGGATTTTCGGACAAATTGATCCTGACTCGACGAGCCCCATTTAAATGAGTATTAGCCTTAGATTTATAACCTTGTTCATATCCAAGCCCTTTTTAGTTGGTATTAGACTTCAATTTTATGGGTAATCGACTTTTCCCCCAAGCATGATTGAACTTGGTTTTTGGAGGGGGTGTTAGCCTTGGATTTTCGGACAAATTGATCCTGACTCGACGAGCCCCATTTGAATGAGTATTAGCCTTAGATTTAAACCTTGTTCATATCCAAGCCCTTTTTAGTTGGTATTAGACTTCAATTTTATGGGTAATCGACTTTTCCCCCAAGCATGATTGAACTTGGTTTTTGGAGGGGGTGTTAGCCTTGGATTTTCGGACAAATTGATCCTGACTCGACGAGCCCCATTTGAATGAGTATTAGCCTTGATTTATAACCTTGTTCATATCCAAGCCCTTTTTAGTTGGTATTAGACTTCAATTTTATGGGTAATCGACTTTTCCCCCAAGCATGATTGAACTTGGTTTTTGGAGGGGGTGTTAGCCTTGGATTTTCGGACAAATTGATCCTGACTCGACGAGCCCCATTTGAATGAGTATTAGCCTTAGATTTATAACCTTGTTCATATCCAAGCCCTTTTTAGTTGGTATTAGACTTCAATTTTATGGGTAATCGACTTTTCCCCCAAGCATGATTGAACTTGGTTTTTGGAGGGGGTGTTAGCCTTGGATTTTCGGACAAATTGATCCTGACTCGACGAGCCCCATTTAAATGAGTATTAGCCTTAGATTTATAACCTTGTTCATATCCAAGCCCTTTTTAGTTGGTATTAGACTTCAATTTTATGGGTAATCGACTTTTCCCCCAAGCATGATTGAACTTGGTTTTTGGAGGGGGTGTTAGCCTTGGATTTTCGGACAAATTGATCCTGACTCGACGAGCCCCATTTGAATGAGTATTAGCCTTGGATTTCAAACCTTGTTCATATCCAAGCCCTTTTTAGTTGGTATTAGACTTCAATTTTATGGGTAATCGACTTTTCCCCCAAGCATGATTGAACTTGGTTTTTGGAGGGGGTGTTAGCCTTGGATTTTCGGACAAATTGATCCTGACTCGACGAGCCGCATTTGAATGAGTATTAGCCTTGGATTTCAAACCTTGTTCATATCCAAGCCCTTTTTAGTTGGTATTAGACTTCAATTTTATGGGTAATCGACTTTTCCCCCAAGCATGATTGAACTTGGTTTTTGGAGGGGGTGTTAGCCTTGGATTTTCGGACAAATTGATCCTGACTCGACGAGCCCCATTTGAATGAGTATTAGCCTTTTATTTCAAACCTTGTTCATATCCAAGCCCTTTTTAGTTGGTATTAGACTTCAATTTTATGGGTAATCGACTTTTCCCCCAAGCATGATTGAACTTGGTTTTTGGAGGGGGTGTTAGCCTTGGATTTTCGGACAAATTGATCCTGACTCGACGAGCCCCATTTGAATGAGTATTAGCCTTAGATTTAAACCTTGTTCATATCCAAGCCCTTTTTAGTTGGTATTAGACTTCAATTTTATGGGTAATCGACTTTTCCCCCAAGCATGATTGAACTTGGTTTTTGGAGGGGGTGTTAGCCTTGGATTTTCGGACAAATTGATCCTGACTCGACGAGCCCCATTTGAATGAGTATTAGCCTTATATTTCAAACCTTGTTCATATCCAAGCCCTTTTTAGTTGGTATTAGACTTCAATTTTATGGGTAATCGACTTTTCCCCCAAGCATGATTGAACTTGGTTTTTGGAGGGGGTGTTATCCTTGGATTTTCGGACAAATTGATCCTGACTCGACGAGCCCCATTTGAATGAGTATTAGCCTTAGATTTATAACCTTGTTCATATCCAAGCCCTTTTTAGTTGGTATTAGACTTCAATTTTATGGGTAATCGACTTTTCCCCCAAGCATGATTGAACTTGGTTTTTGGAGGGGGTGTTAGCCTTGGATTTTCGGACAAATTGATCCTGACTCGACGAGCCATTTGAATGAGTATTAGCCTTGGATTTCAAACCTTGTTCATATCCAAGCCCTTTTTAGTTGGTATTAGACTTCAATTTATGGGTAATCGACTTTTCCCCCAAGCATGATTGAACTTGGTTTTTGGAGGGGGTGTTAGCCTTGGATTTTCGGACAAATTGATCCTGACTCGACGAGCCCCATTTGAATGAGTATTAGCCTTGGATTTATAACCTTGTTCATATCCAAGCCCTTTTTAGTTGGTATTAGACTTCAATTTTATGGGTAATCGACTTTTCCCCCAAGCATGATTGAACTTGGTTTTTGGAGGGGGTGTTAGCCTTGGATTTTCGGAAATTGATCCTGACTCGACGAGCCCCATTTAAATGAGTATTAGCCTTAGATTTATAACCTTGTTCATATCCAAGCCCTTTTTAGTTGGTATTAGACTTCAATTTTATGGGTAATCGACTTTTCCCCCAAGCATGATTGAACTTGGTTTTTGGAGGGGGTGTTAGCCTTGGATTTTCGGACAAATTGATCCTGACTCGACGAGCCCCATTTAATGAGTATTAGCCTTGGATTTCAAACCTTGTTCATATCCAAGCCCTTTTTAGTTGGTATTAGACTTCAATTTTATGGGTAATCGACTTTTCCCCCAAGCATGATTGAACTTGGTTTTTGGAGGGGGTGTTAGCCTTGGATTTTCGGACAAATTGATCCTGACTCGACGAGCCATTTGAATGAGTATTAGCCTTGGATTTCAAACCTTGTTCATATCCAAGCCCTTTTTAGTTGGTATTAGACTTCAATTTTATGGGTAATCGACTTTTGCCCCAAGCATGATTGAACTTGGTTTTTGGAGGGGGTGATATCCTTGGATTTTCGGACAAATTGATCCTGACTCGACGAGCCCCATTTGAATGAGTATTAGCCTTAGATTTATAACCTTGTTCATATCCAAGCCCTTTTTAGTTGGTATTAGACTTCAATTTTATGGGTAATCGACTTTTCCCCCAAGCATGATTGAACTTGGTTTTTGGAGGGGGTGTTAGCCTTGGATTTTCGGACAATTGATCCTGACTCGACGAGCCCCATTTGAATGAGTATTAGCCTTGGATTTCAAACCTTGTTCATATCCAAGCCCTTTTTAGTTGGTATTAGACTTCAATTTTATGGGTAATCGACTTTTCCCCCAAGCATGATTGAACTTGGTTTTTGGAGGGGGTGTTAGCCTTGGATTTTCGGACAAATTGATCCTGACTCGACGAGCCCCATTTGAATGAGTATTAGCCTTGGATTTCAAACCTTGTTCATATCCAAGCCCTTTTTAGTTGGTATTAGACTTCAATTTTATGGGTAATCGACTTTTCCCCCAAGCATGATTGAACTTGGTTTTTGGAGGGGGTGTTAGCCTTGGATTTTCGGACAAATTGATCCTGACTCGACGAGCCCCATTTGAATGAGTATTAGCCTTAGATTTAAACCTTGTTCATATCCAAGCCCTTTTTAGTTGGTATTAGACTTCAATTTATGGGTAATCGACTTTTCCCCCAAGCATGATTGAACTTGGTTTTTGGAGGGGGTGTTAGCCTTGGATTTTCGGACAAATTGATCCTGACTCGACGAGCCGCATTTGAATGAGTATTAGCCTTGGATTTCAAACCTTGTTCATATCCAAGCCCTTTTTAGTTGGTATTAGACTTCAATTTTATGGGTAATCGACTTTTCCCCCAAGCATGATTGAACTTGGTTTTTGGAGGGGGTGTTAGCCTTGGATTTTCGGAAATTGATCCTGACTCGACGAGCCCCATTTAAATGAGTATTAGCCTTAGATTTATAACCTTGTTCATATCCAAGCCCTTTTTAGTTGGTATTAGACTTCAATTTATGGGTAATCGACTTTTCCCCCAAGCATGATTGAACTTGGTTTTTGGAGGGGGTGTTAGCCTTGGATTTTCGGACAAATTGATCCTGACTCGACGAGCCCCATTTGAATGAGTATTAGCCTTGGATTTAAACCTTGTTCATATCCAAGCCCTTTTTAGTTGGTATTAGACTTCAATTTTATGGGTAATCGACTTTTCCCCCAAGCATGATTGAACTTGGTTTTTGGAGGGGGTGTTAGCCTTGGATTTTCGGACAAATTGATCCTGACTCGACGAGCCATTTGAATGAGTATTAGCCTTGGATTTCAAACCTTGTTCATATCCAAGCCCTTTTTAGTTGGTATTAGACTTCAATTTTATGGGTAATCGACTTTTCCCCCAAGCATGATTGAACTTGGTTTTTGGAGGGGGTGTTATCCTTGGATTTTCGGACAAATTGATCCTGACTCGACGAGCCCCATTTAAATGAGTATTAGCCTTAGATTTATAACCTTGTTCATATCCAAGCCCTTTTTAGTTGGTATTAGACTTCAATTTATGGGTAATCGACTTTTCCCCCAAGCATGATTGAACTTGGTTTTTGGAGGGGGTGTTAGCCTTGGATTTTCGGACAAATTGATCCTGACTCGACGAGCCCCATTTGAATGAGTATTAGCCTTGGATTTCAAACCTTGTTCATATCCAAGCCCTTTTTAGTTGGTATTAGACTTCAATTTTATGGGTAATCGACTTTTCCCCCAAGCATGATTGAACTTGGTTTTTGGAGGGGGTGTTATGCCTTGGATTTTCGGACAAATTGATCCTGACTCGACGAGCCCCATTTGAATGAGTATTAGCCTTAGATTTATAACCTTGTTCATATCCAAGCCCTTTTTAGTTGGTATTAGACTTCAATTTTATGGGTAATCGACTTTTCCCCCAAGCATGATTGAACTTGGTTTTTGGAGGGGGTGTTAGCCTTGGATTTTCGGACAAATTGATCCTGACTCGACGAGCCCCATTTGAATGAGTATTAGCCTTGGATTTATAACCTTGTTCATATCCAAGCCCTTTTTAGTTGGTATTAGACTTCAATTTTATGGGTAATCGACTTTTCCCCCAAGCATGATTGAACTTGGTTTTTGGAGGGGGTGTTAGCCTTGGATTTTCGGACAAATTGATCCTGACTCGACGAGCCCCATTTGAATGAGTATTAGCCTTATATTTCAAACCTTGTTCATATCCAAGCCCTTTTTAGTTGGTATTAGACTTCAATTTTATGGGTAATCGACTTTTCCCCCAAGCATGATTGAACTTGGTTTTTGGAGGGGGTGTTATCCTTGGATTTTCGGACAAATTGATCCTGACTCGACGAGCCCCATTTGAATGAGTATTAGCCTTAGATTTATAACCTTGTTCATATCCAAGCCCTTTTTAGTTGGTATTAGACTTCAATTTATGGGTAATCGACTTTTCCCCCAAGCATGATTGAACTTGGTTTTTGGAGGGGGTGTTAGCCTTGGATTTTCGGACAAATTGATCCTGACTCGACGAGCCCCATTTGAATGAGTATTAGCCTTAGATTTAAACCTTGTTCATATCCAAGCCCTTTTTAGTTGGTATTAGACTTCAATTTTATGGGTAATCGACTTTTCCCCCAAGCATGATTGAACTTGGTTTTTGGAGGGGGTGTTAGCCTTGGATTTTCGGACAAATTGATCCTGACTCGACGAGCCCCATTTGAATGAGTATTAGCCTTAGATTTCAAACCTTGTTCATATCCAAGCCCTTTTTAGTTGGTATTAGACTTCAATTTTATGGGTAATCGACTTTTCCCCCAAGCATGATTGAACTTGGTTTTTGGAGGGGGTGTTAGCCTTGGATTTTCGGACAAATTGATCCTGACTCGACGAGCCCCATTTGAATGAGTATTAGCCTTAGATTTAAACCTTGTTCATATCCAAGCCCTTTTTAGTTGGTATTAGACTTCAATTTTATGGGTAATCGACTTTTCCCCCAAGCATGATTGAACTTGGTTTTTGGAGGGGGTGTTAGCCTTGGATTTTCGGACAAATTGATCCTGACTCGACGAGCCATTTGAATGAGTATTAGCCTTATTTCAAACCTTGTTCATATCCAAGCCCTTTTTAGTTGGTATTAGACTTCAATTTTATGGGTAATCGACTTTTCCCCCAAGCATGATTGAACTTGGTTTTTGGAGGGGGTGTTATCCTTGGATTTTCGGACAAATTGATCCTGACTCGACGAGCCCCATTTGAATGAGTATTAGCCTTAGATTTATAACCTTGTTCATATCCAAGCCCTTTTTAGTTGGTATTAGACTTCAATTTATGGGTAATCGACTTTTCCCCCAAGCATGATTGAACTTGGTTTTTGGAGGGGGTGTTAGCCTTGGATTTTCGGACAAATTGATCCTGACTCGACGAGCCCCATTTGAATGAGTATTAGCCTTAGATTTCAAACCTTGTTCATATCCAAGCCCTTTTTAGTTGGTATTAGACTTCAATTTTATGGGTAATCGACTTTTCCCCCAAGCATGATTGAACTTGGTTTTTGGAGGGGGTGTTAGCCTTGGATTTTCGGACAAATTGATCCTGACTCGACGAGCCCCATTTGAATGAGTATTAGCCTTGGATTTCAAACCTTGTTCATATCCAAGCCCTTTTTAGTTGGTATTAGACTTCAATTTTATGGGTAATCGACTTTTCCCCCAAGCATGATTGAACTTGGTTTTTGGAGGGGGTGTTATCCTTGGATTTTCGGACAAATTGATCCTGACTCGACGAGCCCCATTTGAATGAGTATTAGCCTTGGATTTCAAACCTTGTTCATATCCAAGCCCTTTTTAGTTGGTATTAGACTTCAATTTTATGGGTAATCGACTTTTCCCCCAAGCATGATTGAACTTGGTTTTTGGAGGGGGTGTTAGCCTTGGATTTTCGGACAAATTGATCCTGACTCGACGAGCCCCATTTGAATGAGTATTAGCCTTAGATTTATAACCTTGTTCATATCCAAGCCCTTTTTAGTTGGTATTAGACTTCAATTTATGGGTAATCGACTTTTCCCCCAAGCATGATTGAACTTGGTTTTTGGAGGGGGTGTTATCCTTGGATTTTCGGACAAATTGATCCTGACTCGACGAGCCCCATTTGAATGAGTATTAGCCTTGGATTTCAAACCTTGTTCATATCCAAGCCCTTTTTAGTTGGTATTAGACTTCAATTTTATGGGTAATCGACTTTTCCCCCAAGCATGATTGAACTTGGTTTTTGGAGGGGGTATTATGCTTGGATTTTCGGATAAGTTGATCGTGACTCGACGAGCCCCATTTGAATGAGTATTAGCCTTAGATTTATAACCTTGTTCATATCCAAGCCCTTTTTAGTTGGTATTAGACTTCAATTTTATGGGTAATCGACTTTTCCCCCAAGCATGATTGAACTTGGTTTTTGGAGGGGGTGTTAGCCTTGGATTTTCGGACAAATTGATCCTGACTCGACGAGCCCCATTTGAATGAGTATTAGCCTTGGATTTCAAACCTTGTTCATATCCAAGCCCTTTTTAGTTGGTATTAGACTTCAATTTTATGGGTAATCGACTTTTCCCCCAAGCATGATTGAACTTGGTTTTTGGAGGGGGTGTTAGCCTTGGATTTTCGGACAAATTGATCCTGACTCGACGAGCCCCATTTGAATGAGTATTAGCCTTATTTCAAACCTTGTTCATATCCAAGCCCTTTTTAGTTGGTATTAGACTTCAATTTTATGGGTAATCGACTTTTCCCCCAAGCATGATTGAACTTGGTTTTTGGAGGGGGTGTTATCCTTGGATTTTCGGACAAATTGATCCTGACTCGACGAGCCCCATTTCAATGAGTATTAGCCTTATTTAACCTTGTTCATATCCAAGCCCTTTTTAGTTGGTATTAGACTTCAATTTATGGGTAATCGACTTTTCCCCCAAGCATGATTGAACTTGGTTTTTGGAGGGGGTATTATGGTTGGATTTTCGGATAAGTTGATCGTGACTCGACGAGCCCCATTTAAATGAGTATTAGCCTTAGATTTATAACCTTGTTCATATCCAAGCCCTTTTTAGTTGGTATTAGACTTCAATTTATGGGTAATCGACTTTTCCCCCAAGCATGATTGAACTTGGTTTTTGGAGGGGGTGTTACCCTTGGATTTTCGGACAAATTGATCCTGACTCGACGAGCCGCATTTGAATGAGTATTAGCCTTGGATTTCAAACCTTGTTCATATCCAAGCCCTTTTTAGTTGGTATTAGACTTCAATTTTATGGGTAATCGACTTTTCCCCCAAGCATGATTGAACTTGGTTTTTGGAGGGGGTGTTAGCCTTGGATTTTCGGACAAATTGATCCTGACTCGACGACCCCATTTGAATGAGTATTAGCCTTATATTTCAAACGTTGTTCTTATCCAAGCCCTTTTTAGTTGGTATTAGACTTCAATTTTATGGGTAATCGACTTTTCCCCCAAGCATGATTGAACTTGGTTTTTGGAGGGGGTGTTATCCTTGGATTTTCGGACAAATTGATCCTGACTCGACGAGCCCCATTTCAATGAGTATTAGCCTTATAACCTTGTTCATATCCAAGCCCTTTTTAGTTGGTATTAGACTTCAATTTGATGGGTAATCGACTTTTCCCCCAAGCATGATTGAACTTTGTTTTTGGAGGGGGTGTTAGCCTTGGATTTTCGGACAAATTGATCCTGACTCGACGAGCCCCATTTGAATGAGTATTAGCCTTATATTTCAAACGTTGTTCATATCCAAGCCCTTTTTAGTTGGTATTAGACTTCAATTTTATGGGTAATCGACTTTTCCCCCAAGCATGATTGAACTTGGTTTTTGGAGGGGGTGTTATCCTTGGATTTTCGGACAAATTGATCCTGACTCGACGAGCCCCATTTAAATGAGTATTAGCCTTAGATTTATAACCTTGTTCATATCCAAGCCCTTTTTAGTTGGTATTAGACTTCAATTTTATGGGTAATCGACTTTTCCCCCAAGCATGATTGAACTTGGTTTTTGGAGGGGGTGTTAGCCTTGGATTTTCGGACAAATTGATCCTGACTCGACGAGCCCCATTTGAATGAGTATTAGCCTTTGGATTTCAAACCTTGTTCATATCCAAGCCCTTTTTAGTTGGTATTAGACTTCAATTTTATGGGTAATCGACTTTTCCCCCAAGCATGATTGAACTTGGTTTTTGGAGGGGGTGTTAGCCTTGGATTTTCGGACAAATTGATCCTGACTCGACGAGCCCCATTTGAATGAGTATTAGCCTTATTTCAAACCTTGTTCATATCCAAGCCCTTTTTAGTTGGTATTAGACTTCAATTTTATGGGTAATCGACTTTTCCCCCAAGCATGATTGAACTTGGTTTTTGGAGGGGGTGTTAGCCTTGGATTTTCGGACAAATTGATCCTGACTCGACGAGCCCCATTTGAATGAGTATTAGCCTTATATTTCAAACCTTGTTCATATCCAAGCCCTTTTTAGTTGGTATTAGACTTCAATTTTATGGGTAATCGACTTTTCCCCCAAGCATGATTGAACTTGGTTTTTGGAGGGGGTGTTATCCTTGGATTTTCGGACAAATTGATCCTGACTCGATGAGCCCCATTTCAATGAGTATTAGCCTTATAACCTTGTTCATATCCAAGCCCTTTTTAGTTGGTATTAGACTTCAATTTTATGGGTAATCGACTTTTCCCCCAAGCATGATTGAACTTGGTTTTTGGAGGGGGTATTATGGTTGGATTTTCGGATAAGTTGATCCTGACTCGACGAGCCCCATTTAAATGAGTATTAGCCTTAGATTTATAACCTTGTTCATATCCAAGCCCTTTTTAGTTGGTATTAGACTTCAATTTATGGGTAATCGACTTTTCCCCCAAGCATGATTGAACTTGGTTTTTGGAGGGGGTGTTAGCCTTGGATTTTCGGACAAATTGATCCTGACTCGACGAGCCCATTTGAATGAGTATTAGCCTTGGATTTCAAACCTTGTTCATATCCAAGCCCTTTTTAGTTGGTATTAGACTTCAATTTTATGGGTAATCGACTTTTCCCCCAAGCATGATTGAACTTGGTTTTTGGAGGGGGTGTTAGCCTTGGATTTTCGGACAAATTGATCCTGACTCGACGACCCCATTTGAATGAGTATTAGCCTTATATTTCAAACCTTGTTCATATCCAAGCCCTTTTTAGTTGGTATTAGACTTCAATTTTATGGGTAATCGACTTTTCCCCCAAGCATGATTGAACTTGGTTTTTGGAGGGGGTGTTATCCTTGGATTTTCGGACAAATTGATCCTGACTCGACGAGCCCCATTTCAATGAGTATTAGCCTTATAACCTTGTTCATATCCAAGCCCTTTTTAGTTGGTATTAGACTTCAATTTATGGGTAATCGACTTTTCCCCCAAGCATGATTGAACTTGGTTTTTGGAGGGGGTGTTAGCCTTGGATTTTCGGACAAATTGATCCTGACTCGACGAGCCCCATTTGAATGAGTATTAGCCTTATATTTCAAACCTTGTTCATATCCAAGCCCTTTTTAGTTGGTATTAGACTTCAATTTTATGGGTAATCGACTTTTCCCCCAAGCATGATTGAACTTGGTTTTTGGAGGGGGTGTTATCCTTGGATTTTCGGACAAATTGATCCTGACTCGACGAGCCCCATTTAAATGAGTATTAGCCTTAGATTTATAACCTTGTTCATATCCAAGCCCTTTTTAGTTGGTATTAGACTTCAATTTATGGGTAATCGACTTTTCCCCCAAGCATGATTGAACTTGGTTTTTGGAGGGGGTGTTAGCCTTGGATTTTCGGACAAATTGATCCTGACTCGACGAGCCCCATTTGAATGAGTATTAGCCTTGGATTTCAAACCTTGTTCATATCCAAGCCCTTTTTAGTTGGTATTAGACTTCAATTTTATGGGTAATCGACTTTTCCCCCAAGCATGATTGAACTTGGTTTTTGGAGGGGGTGTTAGCCTTGGATTTTCGGACAAATTGATCCTGACTCGACGAGCCCCATTTGAATGAGTATTAGCCTTATTTCAAACCTTGTTCATATCCAAGCCCTTTTTAGTTGGTATTAGACTTCAATTTTATGGGTAATCGACTTTTCCCCCAAGCATGATTGAACTTGGTTTTTGGAGGGGGTGTTAGCCTTGGATTTTCGGACAAATTGATCCTGACTCGACGAGCCCCATTTGAATGAGTATTAGCCTTGGATTTCAAACCTTGTTCATATCCAAGCCCTTTTTAGTTGGTATTAGACTTCAATTTTATGGGTAATCGACTTTTCCCCCAAGCATGATTGAACTTGGTTTTTGGAGGGGGTGTTATCCTTGGATTTTCGGACAAATTGATCCTGACTCGACGAGCCCCATTTGAAATGAGTATTAGCCTTAGATTTATAACCTTGTTCATATCCAAGCCCTTTTTAGTTGGTATTAGACTTCAATTTATGGGTAATCGACTTTTCCCCCAAGCATGATTGAACTTGGTTTTTGGAGGGGGTGTTAGCCTTGGATTTTCGGACAAATTGATCCTGACTCGACGAGCCCATTTGAATGAGTATTAGCCTTGGATTTCAAACCTTGTTCATATCCAAGCCCTTTTTAGTTGGTATTAGACTTCAATTTTATGGGTAATCGACTTTTCCCCCAAGCATGATTGAACTTGGTTTTTGGAGGGGGTGTTAGCCTTGGATTTTCGGACAAATTGATCCTGACTCGACGAGCCCCATTTGAATGAGTATTAGCCTTAGATTTAAACCTTGTTCATATCCAAGCCCTTTTTAGTTGGTATTAGACTTCAATTTTATGGGTAATCGACTTTTCCCCCAAGCATGATTGAACTTGGTTTTTGGAGGGGGTGTTAGCCTTGGATTTTCGGACAAATTGATCCTGACTCGACGAGCCATTTGAATGAGTATTAGCCTTGGATTTCAAACCTTGTTCATATCCAAGCCCTTTTTAGTTGGTATTAGACTTCAATTTTATGGGTAATCGACTTTTCCCCCAAGCATGATTGAACTTGGTTTTTGGAGGGGGTGTTAGCCTTGGATTTTCGGACAAATTGATCCTGACTCGACGAGCCATTTGAATGAGTATTAGCCTTGGATTTCAAACCTTGTTCATATCCAAGCCCTTTTTAGTTGGTATTAGACTTCAATTTTATGGGTAATCGACTTTTCCCCCAAGCATGATTGAACTTGGTTTTTGGAGGGGGTGTTATCCTTGGATTTTCGGACAAATTGATCCTGACTCGACGAGCCCCATTTGAAATGAGTATTAGCCTTAGATTTATAACCTTGTTCATATCCAAGCCCTTTTTAGTTGGTATTAGACTTCAATTTATGGGTAATCGACTTTTCCCCCAAGCATGATTGAACTTGGTTTTTGGAGGGGGTGTTAGCCTTGGATTTTCGGACAAATTGATCCTGACTCGACGAGCCCTATTTGAATGAGTATTAGCCTTGGATTTCAAACCTTGTTCATATCCAAGCCCTTTTTAGTTGGTATTAGACTTCAATTTTATGGGTAATCGACTTTTCCCCCAAGCATGATTGAACTTGGTTTTTGGAGGGGGTGTTATCCTTGGATTTTCGGACAAATTGATCCTGACTCGACGAGCCCCATTTGAATGAGTATTAGCCTTAGATTTAAACCTTGTTCATATCCAAGCCCTTTTTAATTGGGCTTAGACTTCAATTTTATGGGTTATAGACTTTTCCCCCAAGCATGATTGAACTTGGTTTTTGGAGGGGGTGTTAGCCTTGGATTTTCGGACAAATTGATCCTGACTCGACGAGCCGTATTTGAATGAGTATTAGCCTTGGATTTCAAACCTTGTTCATATCCAAGCCCTTTTTAGTTGGTATTAGACTTCAATTTTATGGGTAATCGACTTTTCCCCCAAGCATGATTGAACTTGGTTTTTGGAGGGGGTGTTAGCCTTGGATTTTCGGACAAATTGATCCTGACTCGACGAGCCCCATTTGAATGAGTATTAGCCTTGGATTTCAAACCTTGTTCATATCCAAGCCCTTTTTAGTTGGTATTAGACTTCAATTTTATGGGTAATCGACTTTTCCCCCAAGCATGATTGAACTTGGTTTTTGGAGGGGGTGTTATCCTTGGATTTTCGGACAAATTGATCCTGACTCGACGAGCCCCATTTAAATGAGTATTAGCCTTAGATTTATAACCTTGTTCATATCCAAGCCCTTTTTAGTTGGTATTAGACTTCAATTTATGGGTAATCGACTTTTCCCCCAAGCATGATTGAACTTGGTTTTTGGAGGGGGTGTTAGCCTTGGATTTTCGGACAAATTGATCCTGACTCGACGAGCCATTTGAATGAGTATTAGCCTTGGATTTCAAACCTTGTTCATATCCAAGCCCTTTTTAGTTGGTATTAGACTTCAATTTTATGGGTAATCGACTTTTCCCCCAAGCATGATTGAACTTGGTTTTTGGAGGGGGTGTTAGCCTTGGATTTTCGGACAAATTGATCCTGACTCGACGAGCCATTTGAATGAGTATTAGCCTTGGATTTCAAACCTTGTTCATATCCAAGCCCTTTTTAGTTGGTATTAGACTTCAATTTTATGGGTAATCGACTTTTCCCCCAAGCATGATTGAACTTGGTTTTTGGAGGGGGTGTTAGCCTTGGATTTTCGGACAAATTGATCCTGACTCGACGAGCCATATTTGAATGAGTATTAGCCTTGGATTTCAAACCTTGTTCATATCCAAGCCCTTTTTAGTTGGTATTAGACTTCAATTTTATGGGTAATCGACTTTTCCCCCAAGCATGATTGAACTTGGTTTTTGGAGGGGGTGTTATCCTTGGATTTTCGGACAAATTGATCCTGACTCGACGAGCCCCATTTCAATGAGTATTAGCCTTAGATTTATAACCTTGTTCATATCCAAGCCCTTTTTAGTTGGTATTAGACTTCAATTTATGGGTAATCGACTTTTCCCCCAAGCATGATTGAACTTGGTTTTTGGAGGGGGTGTTAGCCTTGGATTTTCGGACAATTTGATCCTGACTCGACGAGCCCTATTTGAATGAGTATTAGCCTTGGATTTCAAACCTTGTTCATATCCAAGCCCTTTTTAGTTGGTATTAGACTTCAATTTTATGGGTAATCGACTTTTCCCCCAAGCATGATTGAACTTGGTTTTTGGAGGGGGTGTTATCCTTGCATTTTCGGACAAATTGATCCTGACTCGACGAGCCCCATTTAAATGAGTATTAGCCTTAGATTTATAACCTTGTTCATATCCAAGCCCTTTTTAGTTGGTATTAGACTTCAATTTATGGGTAATCGACTTTTCCCCCAAGCATGATTGAACTTGGTTTTTGGAGGGGGTGTTAGCCTTGGATTTTCGGACAAATTGATCCTGACTCGACGAGCCGTATTTGAATGAGTATTAGCCTTGGATTTCAAACCTTGTTCATATCCAAGCCCTTTTTAGTTGGTATTAGACTTCAATTTTATGGGTAATCGACTTTTCCCCCAATCATGATTGAACTTGGTTTTTGGAGGGGGTGTTAGCCTTGGATTTTCAGACAATTTGATCCTGACTCGACGAGCCATATTTGAATGAGTATTAGCCTTGGATTTCAAACCTTGTTCATATCCAAGCCCTTTTTAGTTGGTATTAGACTCCAATTTTATGGGTAATCGACTTTTCCCCCAAGCATGATTGAACTTGGTTTTTGGAGGGGGTGTTATCCTTGGATTTTCGGACAAATTGATCCTGACTCGACGAGCCCCATTGAAATGAGTATTAGCCTTAGATTTATAACCTTGTTCATATCCAAGCCCTTTTTAGTTGGTATTAGACTTCAATTTATGGGTAATCGACTTTTCCCCCAAGCATGATTGAACTTGGTTTTTGGAGGGGGTGTTAGCCTTGGATTTTCGGACAATTTGATCCTGACTCGACGAGCCCTATTTGAATGAGTATTAGACTTGGATTTCAAACCTTGTTCATATCCAAGCCCTTTTTAGTTGGTATTAGACTTCAATTTTATGGGTAATCGACTTTTCCCCCAAGCATGATTGAACTTGGTTTTTGGAGGGGGTGTTATCCTTGCATTTTCGGACAAATTGATCCTGACTCGACGAGCCCCATTTAAATGAGTATTAGCCTTAGATTTATAACCTTGTTCATATCCAAGCCCTTTTTAGTTGGTATTAGACTTCAATTTATGGGTAATCGACTTTTCCCCCAAGCATGATTGAACTTGGTTTTTGGAGGGGGTGTTAGCCTTGGATTTTCGGACAAATTGATCCTGACTCGACGAGCCGTATTTGAATGAGTATTAGCCTTGGATTTCAAACCTTGTTCATATCCAAGGTATCAAGTATTTTTTTATCCCAATCTCCGCTAACGTACTGAATTATGAAGACATTCAATCTAGTATATCTCTCTTTTTGAATTAAATTGCTAATTTTTTAATGTGCATATGCTTTATATTATGGTGCAAGGAAACCTGGTGTAGTCAATCTGTTCTGAATTTTATGTGAACACAATCTTCCTTTCAAACAAATTATTTCATGTCTCGTATTTCGACTTTTGTCAATATCTCCTTTTGAGACAGTAGAAATACATATTTGATCAGTAACAGCAACGGGTGACTTTGTTAACCTGCGTTTTCTACAGTGAACATTATAGCACTTGGCTTGGCAAATCTGATTGGAGGGCTTTTCATAATTGGTCATAATGTGAGTAAACTTCCCTGTCAGTCCTTTCTGGAAAAATCCATGCATACAAAATTCAACATGTAGTTGGAAGGGCCATATTTTCAGGTTAGAGTCGTCCTGTTTGTTCACCTAGTTTTGGTATTGTTTTTACAGCTTATGGATCTGAAAAATGATCATTCCAATCAAGTGAATGAGCAGGAGGATCGATACCAAGAAACACTAGGACGACGGGACAACTTTTCATTACATGCTACACTATCTATTTTATCATTCCTTATATTTGGGCTACTGCCTCCCGTCATGTATGGATTCTCGTTTCGGAAGAGTGATGATAGAGATCTCAAGCTTGCAGCAGTTAGTGGGGCCTCTCTTTTTTGCATCATATTGCTTGCTATAGGGAAGGCCCACATTCAGAGGAAACAACCGAAGCCATACATCAGCACTGTATTATACTTCTTTTGCACCGGGCTTATGGCATCGGGTGCTTCTTATGTCGCTGGGGACCTCATCAGCAAGCTTTTGCAGAAAATAAGTGGGTTCGAGTCTAACTTGCCCTTTCCTGAGTTGAAGCCAGCAACGACATGGGCATCTTATTGAAGTAATTGAAAGTTCTGAAGCATATTTTCTCTTCTTTAAGTTATTTTTTTTAAATAACTAATTTTTATTTGGCAGTACCATTAAACAGTGTTTACAACCATGTAATCGAATAATAAACAATCTTTGAATAAATATGAACTTATTTATTTATTTACTGTGATTCTAACACTACTTTTCAAACAAACATGATCTTCTAGTGAGGGATCCAAGACTCAAAACTTGGTGGCCTTTCTCATAGCCAAGCAATTTTTCTTAAGAAAAAACAAAGACAATCTGCAATAATAATTTCCAATAAAATTATTAATTTTAGTTAAAATACATTTCTAGGGCATCATGAAAGACATAAAATCATCAGCATCAAAATCATAACACAAAGCTTCATAATAAAATAGGAGAACAACATACAACTCATGATAAAATGTTTAGGGTTTTGAGATTGAAGTATAGGATCCCAAATTAGAGCACTCCTCTAGGGTTTGGAGTTTAGAGTTTGAGATTTTGTGTTTTAGGTGTACGGTTTAGTGTTAGGGGTTTAAGATTTTGGGCTTAGGTTTTGAGGTTTAGGGTTTATGTTTGGTCTTAGGGGTTTAGGGTTTAGCTTTTGGGTTTTGGATTTTGAGTTTGGGGTTTAGGGGTTAGGGTTTAGGGTGCTCAAGGGGTGTGCTGTTGGATCCTTCATGAAAGTTGTTGGGCTATATGTAAAGATGACTGTGGTCTTTTAAATCGTCTGATTTCGAAACCAGAAGCTCAAGATATTCCCTTTTTATTGTCTAGTCTTGCTTGGTTTTTGACCAAGCAAATGTGACAGATTCTGTTCATCAAACCAGGTTCTCTATTGCGTTGGAACCTTTATTAAAGTTGTAGGCCTATACGTAGAGATGACTTTGGATTTTTGAATCGTCTAATTGGAAAACTAGAAGCTCATGATATTCCCATTGGAATGTCTAGTCTTGCTTGGTTTTTGACCAAGTAGAATGCGACTCATTTTGTTCATCAAGCCATGTTTTTTCTCGCGTTGGATGCTTATAAAATTTGTAGGCCTATATGTAAAGATGACTCTAGATTTTTGAATTGTCTGATTTTGAAACTAGAAGCTCAAGATATTCCCTTTTGAATGTCTAGTCTAACTAAGTATTTGACCGAGCATATTGCAGAAGATTCTGATCATCAAACCAGGTTTTTTTTTGCATTGGGATCTTTCATGAAAGACGTAGGCCTATATTTAAAGATGACTCTGGATTTTCGAATCGTCTAATTTCAAAACCAGAAGCTCAAGATATTCCCGTTTGAATGTCTAGTCTTGCTTGGTTTTTCACCGAGTAGATTGCGGCAGATTCTTTTCATCAAAGCAATTTTTTTTGTGTTGGATCCTTCATAAAAGTTGTAGGCCTATACGTAAAGATGACACTAGATTTTTTAATCATCTATTTCAGAAATTAGAAGCTCAAGATATTCCTATTTGAATGTCTAGTCTTGCTTGGTATTTGACCGAGCAGACTGCAGAAGATTCTAGTCATCAAACCAGTTTTTTTTCGCGTTGGATATTCATGAAAGATTATGCCTATATGCAAAGATGACTCTGGATTTTTGAATCGTCTAATTTCAAAACAATAAGCTCAAGATATACCCATTTGAATGTCTAGTCTGGTTTTTGACCGAGCAGATTGCTACAGATTCTTTCATCAAAGCAGTTTTTTTCTCGCGCTGGATCCTTCATGAAAGTTGGGCCTATACGTAAAAATGACTCTGGATTTTTGAATCGTGATTTCAAAACTAGAACTCAAGATATTCCTTTGAATGTGTAGTCTGGCTTGGTTTTTAACCGAGCAGATTGCTGCAGATTCTGTTTATCAAACCAGTTTTTTCTCGTGGATCCTTCATGAAAGTTGTTGGCCTATACGTAAAATGAATCTAGATTTTGAATCGTGTAATTTTGAAAACCAAAGCTCAAGATATTCTGTTTGAATGTGTAGTCTGGCTTGGTTTTTAACTTAGCAGATTGCTGCAGATTCTTTTATCAAACCAGTTTTTTCTCGTGTGGATCCTTCATGAAAGTTGTAGGCCTATACGTAAAGATGAATCTAGATTTTTGAATCATGTCTAATTTCAAAACCAGAAGCTCAAGATATTCCCGTTTGAATGTCTAGTTGCTTGGTTTTTGACCGAGCAGATTGTGAGATTTTTTCATCAAACTAGTTTTCTCTCGCATTGGATCCTTCATGAAAGTTGTAGACCTATACATAAAGATGAATCTAGATTTTTGAATCATCTAATTTTGAAACCATAAGCTCAAGATATTCCCGTTTGAATGTCTGTTGTTTATTGGTTTTTGACCGAGTAGATTGCGAAGATTCTATTCATCAAACCAGGTTTTTTCTCGCATGGATCATTCATGAAAGTTTAGGCCTATACATAAAGATGATTGATTTTTGAATCATCTACTTTCGAAACCATAAGCTCAAGTTATTCCCGTTTGAATGTTGAGTGTTTATTGGTTTTTGACCGAGCAGATTGCGGCTGATTCTATTCATCAAACCAGGTTTTTTCTCAGGATGGATCCTTCATGAAAGTTGTAGGCCTATACATAAAGATAACTCTAGATTTTTGAATTGTCTAATTTTGAAAACAAAAGCTCAAAATATTCCCGTTTGAATGTATAGTCTTGCTTTGTATTTGACCGAGCAGATTGCGGCATATTTTTTCATCAAAGCAATTTTTTTCCGTGCTGGATCCTTCATAAAAGTTGTAGGCCTATATGTAAAGATGACACTAGATTTTTTAATCATCTAATTTAGAAATTAGAATCTCAAGATATTCTCGTTTGAATGTCTGTCTTGCTTGGTTTTTGACCGAGTAGATTGTGGCAGATTCTGTTTATCAAACTAGGTTTTTTATCATGCTAGATCCTTCATGAAAGTTATAGGCTATACATAAAGATGACTCTGGATTTTTGAATCATCTGATTTCGAAACCATAAGCTCAAGATATTCCCATTCGAATGTCTAGTCTTGCTTGGTTTTTGACCAAGCAGATTGCAAAAGATTCTTGTCATCAAACCAAGTTTTTTCTAGTGTTGGATCTTTCATCAAAGTTGTAGGACTATATGTAAGGATGACTCTGGATTTTTGAATTGTCAGATTTCAAAACCAGAAACTCAAGATATTGCCGTATGAATGTCTAGTCTCGCTATGTTTTTAACAAAGCAGATTGTGTTCATTAAACCAAGTTTTTTCTCTCGCTGGATCTTTCATGACAGTTGTAGGTCTATATGTAAAGATGACTTTGGATATTTGAATCCTCTGATTTTGAAACTAGACGCTCAAGATATTCCCATTTGAATATCTAGCCTTGCTTAGTTTTTGACCTAGCAGATTGCGGCATATTTTGTTCATCAAACCAGGTTTTTCTCGCGCTAGATCCTTCATGAAAGTTGTAGGTATATATGTAAAGATGACTTGTATTTTTGAATAATTTGATTTCAAAACCAGAAGTTCATGATATTTGCATTTGAATATCTAGTCTTGCTTGGTTTATGCCCGAGCAGATTGCGGTAGATTTTGTTCATTAAACCATGTTTTTTCTTGCGCTGGATCTTTCATCAAAGTTGTAGGCCTATATGTAAAGATGACTCTAGATTTTTGAATTGTTTGATTTTGAAACCAGAAGCTCAAGATATTTCCATATGAATGTCTAGTCTTGCTTGGTTTTTGACCAAGCATATTGTGGCTAATTCTGTTCATCAAACGTCGTTTTTCTCACATTGGATCCTTCATGAAAGTTATATCCCTATACATAAAAATGACTCTTGATATTTGAATCGCCTAATTTTGAAACCAGATGGTTTAGATATTCTCGTTTGAATGTCTGGTCTTGCTTTGGTTTTTGACCAAGCAGATTGTAACAAATTCTGTTCATTAGACCCGATTTTTTCTCGCAATGGATCCTTCAAGAAAGTTTTAGGCAAAAACATAAAGATGAATCATGTAATTTCAAACCAGAAGCTCAAGATATTCCTGTTTTAATGTCTAGTCTTGCTTCATTTCTGACTGAGCAGATTGTGGCAGATTCTGTTTATGAAACAAGGTTTTTTCTCGTGCTGGATCCTTCATGAAAGTTATAGGCCTACACGTAAAGATGACTTTGGATTTTTGAATCATGTAATTTCCGAACTATAAGCTCAAGATATTCTCGTTTCAATGTCTAGTCTTGCTTGGTTTTCAACCGAGCAGATTGCGGCAGATTTTGTTCTTCCAACAAGGTTTTATCTCGCGTTAGATCCTGCATGAAAGTTGTAGGCCTCACGTAAATATGACTCTAGATTTTTGAATCATGTAATTTCAAAACCATAAGCTCACGATATTCTCGTTTAAATGTCTAGTCTTGCTTGGTTTTCGACCGAGCAGATTGCGGCAGATTTTGTTCTTTCAACAAGGTTTTATCTCGGGCTGGATCCTTCATGAAAGCTGTAGGAATATATGTAATGATAACTTTGGATTTTTGAATCATGTAATTTCAAAACCAGAAGCTCAAGATATTCCCGTTTCAATGTCTAGTCTTCCCTTGTTTTCACAGAGCAATTGCGGCAGATTATGTTTATGAAACAAGGTTTTATCTCGGCTCGATCCTTCATGAAAGTTGTAGGCCTACATGTAAATATAACTTAAATTTTATGGTAATAAACTTTTCCCCCAAACATGATTGCCTGGCTTGTTGGAAGGAGCATTAGCCTTGGATTTTCGGCCATATTGATCCTGACTCGACTAGCCCCATTTCAATGGGTATTAGCCTTGGTCTTGTCATATCCAACCCCATTTTAGTTGGTATTAGACTTAAATTTTATGGGTAATAGACTTTTCCCACAAACATGATTGAACTGGCTTGTTGGAGGGAACATTTACCTTGGATTTTTGGCCATATTAATCCTTACTCGACTAGCCCCATTTCAATGGGTATTAGCCTTGGTCTTGTCATATCCAACCCCATTTTAGTTGGTATTAGACTTAAATTTTATGGGTAATAGACTTTTCCCACAAACATGATTGAACTGGCTTGTTGGAGGGAGCATTAGCCTTGGATTTCAACCATATTGATCCTGACTCGACTAGCCCCATTTCAATGGGTATTAGCCTTGATCTTGTCATATCCAACCCCATTTTAGGTTGTATTAGACTTAAACTTTATGGGTAATAGACTTTTCCCCCAAACATGATTGAAGTGGCTTGTTGGAGGGAGCATTAGCCTTGGATTTTTGGCCATATTGATCCTGACTCGACTAGCCCGATTTCAATGGGTATTAGCCTTGGTCTTGTCATATCCAACCCCATTTTAGTTGGTATTAGACTTAAATTTTATGGGTAATAGACTTTTCCCCCAAACATGATTGAAGTGGCTTGTTGGAGGGGGCATGAGCATTGGTTTTTCGAAATATTGATCCTGACTCGACTAGCCCCATTTCAATGGGTATTAGCCTTGGTCTTGTCATATCCAACCCCATTTTAGTTGGTATTAGACTTAAATTTTATGGGTAATAGACTTTTCCCCCAAACATGATTGAACTGGCTTGTTGGAGGGAGCATTAGCCTTGGATTTCAGCCATATTGATCCTGACTCGACTAGCCCCATTTCAATGGGTATTAGCCTTGATCTTGTCATATCCAACCCCATTTTAGGTTGTATTAGACTTAAACTTTATGGGTAATAGACTTTTCCCCCAAACATGATTGAAGTGGCTTGTTGGAGGGAGCATTAGCCTTGGATTTTTGGCCATATTGATCCTGACTCGACTAGCCCCATTTCAATGGGTATTAGCCTTGGTCTTGTCATATCCAACCCCATTTTAGGTTGTATTAGACTAAAACTTTATGGGTAATAGAATTTTCCCCCAAACATGATTGACCTGCCTTATTGGAGGGAGCATTAGCCTTGGATTTTTGGCCATATTGATCCTGACTCGACTAGCCCCATTTCAATGGGTATTAGCCTTGATCTTGTCATATCCAACCCCATTTTAGGTTGTATTAGACTTAAACTTTATGGGTAATAGACTTTTCCCCCAAACATGATTGACTGGCTTATTGGAGGGAGCATTAGCCTTGGATTTTCGGCCATATTGATCCTGACTCGACTAGCCCCATTTCAATGGGTATTAGCCTTGACCTTGTTCTTGTCATATCCAACCCCATTTTAGTTGGTATTAGACTTAAACTTTATGGGTAATAGAGTTTTCCCCAAACATGATTGAACTGGCTTGTTGGAGGGAGCATTAGCCTTGGATTTCGGCCATATTGATCCTGACTCGACTAGCCCCATTTCAATGGGTATTAGCCTTGATCTTGTCATATCCAACCCCATTTTAGTTGGTATTAGACTTAAATTTATGGGTAATAGACTTTTCCCCCAAACATGATTGAACTGGCTTGTTGGAGGGAGCATTAGCCTTGGATTTTCGGCCAATATTGATCCTGACTCGGCTAGCCCCATTTCAATGGGTATTAGCCTTAGATTTATGACCTTGTTCATATCCAAGCCATTTTTAGTTGGTATAAGACTTCAAATTTAGGGTAATAGACTTTACCCCCAAACATGATTTAACTTGGTTTTTGGAGGGGGTGTTAGCCTTGGATTTTCGGACAAATTGATCCTGACTCGACGAGCCCCATTTAAATGAGTATTAGCCTAAGATTTCTAACCTTGTTCATATCCAAGCCCTTTTTAGTTGGTATTAGACTTAAAATTTATGGGTAATAGACTTTACCCCCAAGCATGATTGAACTTGGTTTTTGAAGGGGGTGTTAGCCTTGGATTTTCGGACAAATTGATCATGACTCAACGAGCCCCATTTAAATGAGTATTAGCCTTAGATTTCTAACCTTGTTCATATCCAAGCCCTTTTAGTTGGTATTAGACTTAAATTTATGGGTAATAGACTTTTCCCCCAAGCATGATTGAACTTTGTTTTTGGAGGGGTGTTAGCCTTGGATTTTCGGACAAATTGATCCTGACTCGACGAGCCCCATTTAATGAGTATTAGCCTTAGATTTCTAACCTTGTTCATATCCAAGCCCTTTTAGTTGGTATTAGACTTCAATTTTATTGGTAATAGACGTTTCCCCCAAGCATGATTGAACTTGGTTTTTGGAGGGGGTGTTAGCCTTGGATTTTCGGACAAATTGATCCTGACTCGACGAGCCCCATTTAAATGAGTATTAGCCTTAGATTTCTAACCTTGTTCATATCCAAGCCCTTTTAGTTGGTATTAGACTTCAATTTTGGGTAATAGACTTTCCCCCAAGCATGATTGAACTTGGTTTTTGGAGGGGGTGTTAGCCTTGGATTTTCGGACAAATTGATCCTGACTCGACGAGCCCCATTTAAATGAGTATTAGCCTTAGATTTCTAACCTTGTTCATATCCAAGCCCTTTTTAGTTGGTATTAGACTTCAAATTTATGGGTAATAGACTTTTCCCCCAAGCATGATTGAACTTGGTTTTTGGAGGGGGTGTTAGCCTTGGATTTTCGGACAAATTGATCCTGACTCGACGAGCCCCATTTAAATGAGTATTAGCCTTAGATTTCTAACCTTGTTCATATCCAAGCCCTTTTTAGTTGGTATTAGACTTCAATTTTGGGTAATAGACTTTTCCCCCAAGCATGATTGAACTTGGTTTTTGGAGGGGGTGTTAGCCTTGGATTTTCGGACAAATTGATCCTGACTCGACGAGCCCCATTTAAATGAGTATTAGCCTTAGATTTCTAACCTTGTTCATATCCAAGCCCTTTTTAGTTGGTATTAGACTTCAATTTTATGGGTAATAGACTTTTCCCCCAAGCATGATTGAACTTGGTTTTTGGAGGGGGTGTTAGCCTTGGATTTTCGGACAAATTGATCCTGACTCGACGAGCCCCATTTAAATGAGTATTAGCCTTAGATTTCTAACCTTGTTCATATCCAAGCCCTTTTTAGTTGGTATTAGACTTCAAATTTATGGGTAATAGACTTTCCCCCAAGCATGATTGAACTTGGTTTTTGGAGGGGGTGTTAGCCTTGGATTTTCGGACAAATTGATCCTGACTCGACGAGCCCCATTTAAATGAGTATTAGCCTTAGATTTCTAACCTTGTTCATATCCAAGCCCTTTTTAGTTGGTATTAGACTTCAAATTTATGGGTAATAGACTTTACCCCCAAGCATGATTGAACTTGGTTTTTGGAGGGGGTGTTAGCCTTGGATTTTCGGACAAATTGATCCTGACTCGACGAGCCCCATTTAAATGAGTATTAGCCTTAGATTTCTAACCTTGTTCATATCCAAGCCCTTTTTAGTTGGTATTAGACTTCAAATTTATGGGTAATAGACTTTTCCCCCAAGCATGATTGAACTTGGTTTTTGGAGGGGGTGTTAGCCTTGGATTTTCGGACAAATTGATCCTGACTCGACGAGCCCCATTTAAATGAGTATTAGCCTTAGATTTCTAACCTTGTTCATATCCAAGCCCTTTTTAGTTGGTATTAGACTTCAAATTTATGGGTAATAGACTTTTCCCCCAAGCATGATTGAACTTGGTTTTTGGAGGGGGTGTTAGCCTTGGATTTTCGGACAAATTGATCCTGACTCGACGAGCCCCATTTAAATGAGTATTAGCCTTAGATTTCTAACCTTGTTCATATCCAAGCCCTTTTTAGTTGGTATTAGACTTCAAATTTATGGGTAATAGACTTTTCCCCCAAGCATGATTGAACTTGGTTTTTGGAGGGGGTGTTAGCCTTGGATTTTCGGACAAATTGATCCTGACTCGACGAGCCCCATTTAAATGAGTATTAGCCTTAGATTTCTAACCTTGTTCATATCCAAGCCCTTTTTAGTTGGTATTAGACTTCAATTTATGGGTAATAGACTTTTCCCCCAAGCATGATTGAACTTGGTTTTTGGAGGGGGTGTTAGCCTTGGATTTTCGGACAAATTGATCCTGACTCGACGAGCCCCATTTAAATGAGTATTAGCCTTAGATTTCTAACCTTGTTCATATCCAAGCCCTTTTTAGTTGGTATTAGACTTCAATTTTATGGGTAATAGACTTTTCCCCCAAGCATGATTGAACTTGGTTTTTGGAGGGGGTGTTAGCCTTGGATTTTCGGACAAATTGATCCTGACTCGACGAGCCCCATTTAAATGAGTATTAGCCTTAGATTTCTAACCTTGTTCATATCCAAGCCCTTTTTAGTTGGTATTAGACTTCAAATTTATGGGTAATAGACTTTTCCCCCAAGCATGATTGAACTTGGTTTTTGGAGGGGGTGTTAGCCTTGGATTTTCGGACAAATTGATCCTGACTCGACGAGCCCCATTTAAATGAGTATTAGCCTTAGATTTCTAACCTTGTTCATATCCAAGCCCTTTTAGTTGGTATTACACTTCAATTTTATGGGTAATAGACGTTTCCCCCAAGCATGATTGAACTTGGTTTTTGGAGGGGGTGTTAGCCTTGGATTTTCGGACAAATTGATCCTGACTCGACGAGCCCCATTTAAATGAGTATTAGCCTTAGATTTCTAACCTTGTTCATATCCAAGCCCTTTTAGTTGGTATTACACTTCAATTTTATGGGTAATAGACGTTTCCCCCAAGCATGATTGAACTTGGTTTTTGGAGGGGGTGTTAGCTTGGATTTTCGGACAAATTGATCCTGACTCGACGAGCCCCATTTAAATGAGTATTAGCCTTAGATTTCTAACCTTGTTCATATCCAAGCCCTTTTAGTTGGTATTAGACTTCAATTTTATGGGTAATAGACTTTCCCCCAAGCATGATTGAACTTGGTTTTTGGAGGGGGTGTTAGCCTTGGATTTTCGGACAAATTGATCCTGACTCGACGAGCCCCATTTAAATGAGTATTAGCCTTAGATTTCTAACCTTGTTCATATCCAAGCCCTTTTAGTTGGTATTAGACTTCAAATTTATGGGTAATAGACTTTTCCCCCAAGCATGATTGAACTTGGTTTTTGGAGGGGGTGTTAGCCTTGGATTTTCGGACAAATTGATCCTGACTCGACGAGCCCCATTTAAATGAGTATTAGCCTTAGATTTCTAACCTTGTTCATATCCAAGCCCTTTTAGTTGGTATTAGACTTCAATTTTATGGGTAATAGACTTTTCCCCCAAGCATGATTGAACTTGGTTTTTGGAGGGGGTGTTAGCCTTGGATTTTCGGACAAATTGATCCTGACTCGACGAGCCCCATTTAAATGAGTATTAGCCTTAGATTTCTAACCTTGTTCATAACCTTAGTTCCATATCCAAGCTTTTTAGTTGGTATTAGACTTCAAATTTATGGGTAATAGACTTTTCCCCCAAGCATGATTGAACTTGGTTTTTGGAGGGGGTGTTAGCCTTGGATTTTCGGACAAATTGATCTGGACTCGACGAGCCCCATTTAAATGAGTATTAGCCTTAGATTTCTAACCTTGTTCATATCCAAGCCCTTTTTAGTTGGTATTAGACTTCAATTTTATGGGTAATAGACTTTTCCCCCAAGCATGATTGAACTTGGTTTTTGGAGGGGGTGTTAGCCTTGGATTTTCGGACAAATTGATCCTGACTCGACGAGCCCCATTTAAATGAGTATTAGCCTTAGATTTCTAACCTTGTTCATATCCAAGCCCTTTTTAGTTGGTATTAGACTTCAATTTTATGGGTAATAGACTTTCCCCAAGCATGATTGAACTTGGTTTTTGGAGGGGGTGTTAGCCTTGGATTTTCGGACAAATTGATCCTGACTCGACGAGCCCCATTTAAATGAGTATTAGCCTTAGATTTCTAACCTTGTTCATATCCAAGCCCTTTTAGTTGGTATTAGACTTCAATTTTATGGGTAATAGACTTTTCCCCAAGCATGATTGAACTTGGTTTTTGGAGGGGGTGTTAGCCTTGGATTTTCGGACAAATTGATCCTGACTCGACGAGCCCCATTTAAATGAGTATTAGCCTTAGATTTCTAACCTTGTTCATATCCAAGCCCTTTTAGTTGGTATTAGACTTCAATTTTATGGGTAATAGACTTTTCCCCCAAGCATGATTGAACTTGGTTTTTGGAGGGGGTGTTAGCCTTGGATTTTCGGACAAATTGATCCTGACTCGACGAGCCCCATTTAAATGAGTATTAGCCTTAGATTTCTAACCTTGTTCATATCCAAGCCCTTTTAGTTGGTATTAGACTTCAATTTTATGGGTAATAGACTTTTCCCCCAAGCATGATTGAACTTGGTTTTTGGAGGGGGTGTTAGCCTTGGATTTTCGGACAAATTGATCCTGACTCGACGAGCCCCATTTAAATGAGTATTAGCCTTAGATTTCTAACCTTGTTCATAACCAAGCCCTTTTAGTTGGTAATTTATAACCTTGTTCATATCCAAGCCATTTTTAGTTGGTATTAGACTTCAAATTTATGGGTAATAGACTTTACCCCCAAGCATGATTGAACTTGGTTTTTGGAGGGGGTGTTAGCCTTGGATTTTCGGACAAATTGATCCTGACTCGACGAGCCCCATTTAAATGAGTATTAGCCTTAGATTTCTAACCTTGTTCATATCCAAGCCCTTTTTAGTTGGTATTAGACTTCAATTTTATGGGTAATAGACTTTTCCCCCAAGCATGATTGAACTTGGTTTTTGGAGGGGGTGTTAGCCTTGGATTTTCGGACAAATTGATCCTGACTCGACGAGCCCCATTTAAATGAGTATTAGCCTTAGATTTCTAACCTTGTTCATATCCAAGACCTTTTTAGTTGGTATTAGACTTCAATTTTATGGGTAATAGACTTTTCCCCCAAGCATGATTGAACTTGGTTTTTGGAGGGGGTGTTAGCCTTGGATTTTCGGACAAATTGATCCTGACTCGACGAGCCCCATTTGAATGAGTATTAGCCTTAGATTTCAACCTTGTTCATATCCAAGACCTTTTTAGTTGGTATTAGACTTCAATTTTATGGGTAATAGACTTTTCCCCCAAGCATGATTGAACTTGGTTTTTGGAGGGGGTGTTAGCCTTGGATTTTCGGACAAATTGATCCGTACTCGACGAGCCCCATTTGAATGAGTTTTAGCCTTAGATTTCAAACCTTGTTCATATCCAAGACCTTTTTAGTTGGTATTAGACTTCAATTTTATGGGTAATAGACTTTTCCCCCAAGCATGATTGAACTTGGTTTTTGGAGGGGGTGTTAGCCTTGGATTTTCGGACAAATTGATCCTGACTCGACGAGCCCCATTTAAATGAGTATTAGCCTTAGATTTCTAACCTTGTTCATATCCAAGCCCTTTTTAGTTGGTATTAGACTTCAATTTTATGGGTAATAGACTTTTCCCCCAAGCATGATTGAACTTGGTTTTTGGAGGGGGTGTTAGCCTTGGATTTTCGGACAAATTGATCCTGACTCGACGAGCCCCATTTAAATGAGTATTAGCCTTAGATTTCTAACCTTGTTCATATCCAAGCCCTTTTTAGTTGGTATTAGACTTCAATTTTATGGGTAATAGACTTTTCCCCCAAGCATGATTGAACTTGGTTTTTGGAGGGGGTGTTAGCCTTGGATTTTCGGACAAATTGATCCTGACTCGACGAGCCCCATTTGAATGAGTTTTACCTTAGATTTCAAACCTTGTTCATATCCAAGACCTTTTTAGTTGGTATTAGACTTCAATTTTATGGGTAATAGACTTTTCCCCCAAGCATGATTGAACTTGGTTTTTGGAGGGGGTGTTAGCCTTGGATTTTCGGACAAATTGATACGTACTCGACGAGCCCCATTTGAAAGAGTATTAGCTTTAGATTTCAACCTTGTTCATATACAAGACCTTTATAGTTGGTATTAGACTTCAATTTTATAGGTAATAGACTTTTCCCCCAAGCATGATTGAACTTGGTTTTTGGAGGGGGTGTTAGCCTTGGATTTTCGGACAAATTGATCCGTACTCGACGAGCCCCATTTGAATGAGTTTAGCCTTAGATTTCAAACCTTGTTCATATCCAAGACCTTTTTAGTTGGTATTAGACTTCAACTTTATGGGTAATAGACTTTTCCCCGAATCATGATTGAACTTGGTTTTTGGAGGGGGTGTTAGCCTTGGATTTTCGGACAAATTGATCCGTACTCGACGAGCCCCATTTGAATGAGTTTTAGCCTTACATTTCAAACATTGTTCATATCCAAGACCTTTTTAGTTGGTATTAGACTTCAATTTTATGGGTAATAGACTTTTCCCCGAATCATGATTGAACTTGGTTTTTGGAGGGGGTGTTAGCCTTGGATTTTCGGACAAATTGATCCTGACTCGACGAGCCCCATTTGAATGAGTATTAGCCTTAGATTTCAAACCTTGTTCATATCCAAGACCTTTTTAGTTGGTATTAGACTTCAATTTTATGGGTAATAGACTTTTCCCCCAAGCATGATTGAACTTGGTTTTTGGAGGGGGTGTTAGCCTTGGATTTTCGGACAAATTGATCCGTGACTCGACGAGCCCCATTTGAATGAGTATTAGCCTTAGATTTCAAACCTTGTTCATATCCAAGACCTTTTTAGTTGGTATTAGACTTCAATTTTATGGGTAATAGACTTTTCCCCCAAGCATGATTGAACTTGGTTTTTGGAGGGGGTGTTAGCCTTGGATTTTCGGACAAATTGATCCGTACTCGACGAGCCCCATTTGAATGAGTTTTAGCCTTAGATTTCAAACCTTGTTCATATCCAAGACCTTTTTAGTTGGTATTAGACTTCAATTTTATGGGTAATAGACTTTTCCCCCAAGCATGATTGAACTTGGTTTTTGGAGGGGGTGTTAGCCTTGGATTTTCGGACAAATTGATCCGTACTCGACGAGCCCCATTTGAATGAGTTTTAGCCTTAGATTTCAACCTTGTTCATATCCAAGACCTTTTTAGTTGGTATTAGACTTCAATTTTATGGGTAATAGACTTTTCCCCCAAGCATGATTGAACTTGGTTTTTGGAGGGGGTGTTAGCCTTGGATTTTCGGACAAATTGATCCTGACTCGACGAGCCCCATTTAATGAGTATTTAGCCTTAGATTTCTAACCTTGTTCATATCCAAGCCCTTTTTAGTTGGTATTAGACTTCAATTTTATGGGTAATAGACTTTTCCCCCAAGCATGATTGAACTTGGTTTTTGGAGGGGGTGTTAGCCTTGGATTTTCGGACAAATTGATCCGTACTCGACGAGCCCCATTTGAATGAGTTTTAGCCTTAGATTTCAACCTTGTTCATATCCAAGCCTTTTTAGTTGGTATTAGACTTCAATTTTATGGGTAATAGACTTTTCCCCCAAGCATGATTGAACTTGGTTTTAGGAGGGGGTGTTAGCCTTGGATTTTCGGACAAATTGATCCTACTCGACGAGCCCCATTTGAATGAGTTTTAGCCTTAGATTTCAAACCTTGTTCATATCCAAGACCTTTTTAGTTGGTATTAGACTTCAATTTTATGGGTAATAGACTTTTCCCCCAAGCATGATTGAACTTGGTTTTTGGAGGGGGTGTTAGCCTTGGATTTTCGGACAAATTGATCCGTACTCGACGAGCCCCATTTGAATGAGTTTTAGCCTTAGATTTCAAACCTTGTTCATATCCAAGACCTTTTTAGTTGGTATTAGACTTCAATTTTATGGGTAATAGACTTTTCCCCCAAGCATGATTGAACTTGGTTTTTGGAGGGGGTGTTAGCCTTGGATTTTCGGACAAATTGATCCGTACTCGACGAGCCCCATTTGAATGAGTTTTAGCCTTAGATTTCAAACCTTGTTCATATCCAAGACCTTTTTAGTTGGTATTAGACTTCAATTTTATGGGTAATAGACTTTTCCCCCAAGCATGATTGAACTTGGTTTTTGGAGGGGGTGTTAGCCTTGGATTTTCGGACAAATTGATCCGTACTCGACGAGCCCCATTTGAATGAGTTTTAGCCTTAGATTTCAAACCTTGTTCATATCCAAGACCTTTTTAGTTGGTATTAGACTTCAATTTTATGGGTAATAGACTTTTCCCCCAAGCATGATTGAACTTGGTTTTTGGAGGGGGTGTTAGCCTTGGATTTTCGGACAAATTGATCCGTACTCGACGAGCCCCATTTGAATGAGTTTTAGCCTTAGATTTCAAACCTTGTTCATATCCAAGACCTTTTTAGTTGGTATTAGACTTCAATTTTATGGGTAATAGACTTTTCCCCCAAGCATGATTGAACTTGGTTTTTGGAGGGGGTGTTAGCCTTGGATTTTCGGACAAATTGATCCGTACTCGACGAGCCCCATTTGAATGAGTTTTAGCCTTAGATTTCAAACCTTGTTCATATCCAAGACCTTTTTAGTTGGTATTAGACTTCAATTTTATGGGTAATAGACTTTTCCCCCAAGCATGATTGAACTTGGTTTTTGGAGGGGGTGTTAGCCTTGGATTTTCGGACAAATTGATCCGTACTCGACAACCCCATTTGAATGAGTTTTAGCCTTAGATTTCAAACCTTGTTCATATCCAAGACCTTTTTAGTTGGTATTAGTCTTCAATTTTATGGGTAATAGACTTTTCCCCCAAGCATGATTGAACTTGGTTTTTGGAGGGGGTGTTAGCCTTGGATTTTCGGACAAATTGATCCGTACTCGACGAGCCCCATTTGAATGAGTTTTAGCCTTAGATTTCAAACCTTGTTCATATCCAAGACCTTTTTAGTTGGTATTAGACTTCAATTTTATGGGTAATAGACTTTTCCCCCAAGCATGATTGAACTTGGTTTTTGGAGGGGGTGTTAGCCTTGGATTTTCGGACAAATTGATCCGTACTCGACGAGCCCCATTTGAATGAGTTTTAGCCTTAGATTTCAAACCTTGTTCATATCCAAGCCTTTTTAGTTGGTATTAGACTTCAATTTTATGGGTAATAGACTTTTCCCCCAAGCATGATTGAACTTGGTTTTAGGAGGGGGTGTTAGCCTTGGATTTTCGGACAAATTGATCCGTACTCGACGAGCCCCATTTGAATGAGTTTTAGCCTTAGATTTCAAACCTTGTTCATATCCAAGACCTTTTTAGTTGGTATTAGACTTCAATTTTATGGGTAATAGACTTTTCCCCCAAGCATGATTGAACTTGGTTTTTGGAGGGGGTGTTAGCCTTGGATTTTCGGACAAATTGATCCGTACTCGACGAGCCCCATTTGAATGAGTTTTAGCCTTAGATTTCAAACCTTGTTCATATCCAAGACCTTTTTAGTTGGTATTAGACTTCAATTTTATGGGTAATAGACTTTTCCCCCAAGCATGATTGAACTTGGTTTTTGGAGGGGGTGTTAGCCTTGGATTTTCGGACAAATTGATCCGTACTCGACGAGCCCCATTTGAATGAGTTTTAGCCTTAGATTTCAAACCTTGTTCATATCCAAGACCTTTTTAGTTGGTATTAGACTTCAATTTTATGGGTAATAGACTTTTCCCCCAAGCATGATTGAACTTGGTTTTTGGAGGGGGTGTTAGCCTTGGATTTTCGGACAAATTGATCCGTACTCGACGAGCCCCATTTGAATGAGTTTTAGCCTTAGATTTCAAACCTTGTTCATATCCAAGACCTTTTTAGTTGGTATTAGACTTCAATTTTATGGGTAATAGACTTTTCCCCCAAGCATGATTGAACTTGGTTTTTGGAGGGGGTGTTAGCCTTGGATTTTCGGACAAATTGATCCGTACTCGACGAGCCCCATTTGAATGAGTTTTAGCCTTAGATTTCAAACCTTGTTCATATCCAAGACCTTTTTAGTTGGTATTAGACTTCAATTTTATGGGTAATAGACTTTTCCCCCAAGCATGATTGAACTTGGTTTTTGGAGGGGGTGTTAGCCTTGGATTTTCGGACAAATTGATCCGTACTCGACGAGCCCCATTTGAATGAGTTTTAGCCTTAGATTTCAAACCTTGTTCATATCCAAGACCTTTTTAGTTGGTATTAGACTTCAATTTTATGGGTAATAGACTTTTCCCCCAAGCATGATTGAACTTGGTTTTTGGAGGGGGTGTTAGCCTTGGATTTTCGGACAAATTGATCCGTACTCGACAAGCCCCATTTGAATGAGTTTTAGCCTTAGATTTCAAACCTTGTTCATATCCAAGACCTTTTTAGGTGGTATTAGTCTTCAATTTTATGGGTAATAGACTTTTCCCCCAAGCATGATTGAACTTGGTTTTTGGAGGGGGTGTTAGCCTTGGATTTTCGGACAAATTGATCCGTACTCGACGAGCCCCATTTGAATGAGTTTTAGCCTGAGATTTCAAACCTTGTTCATATCCAAGACCTTTTTAGTTGGTATTAGACTTCAATTTTATGGGTAATAGACTTTTCCCCCAAGCATGATTGAACTTGGTTTTTGGAGGGGGTGTTAGCCTTGGATTTTCGGACAAATTGATCCGTACTCGACGAGCCCCATTTGAATGAGTTTTAGCCTTAGATTTCAAACCTTGTTCATATCCAAGACCTTTTTAGTTGGTATTAGACTTCAATTTTATGGGTAATAGACTTTTCCCCCAAGCATGATTGAACTTGGTTTTTGGAGGGGGTGTTAGCCTTGGATTTTCGGACAAATTGATCCGTACTCGACGAGCCCCATTTGAATGAGTTTTAGCCTTAGATTTCAAACCTTGTTCATATCCAAGACCTTTTTAGTTGGTATTAGACTTCAATTTTATGGGTAATAGACTTTTCCCCCAAGCATGATTGAACTTGGTTTTTGGAGGGGGTGTTAGCCTTGGATTTTCGGACAAATTGATCCGTACTCGACGAGCCCCATTTGAATGAGTTTTAGCCTTAGATTTCAAACCTTGTTCATATCCAAGACCTTTTTAGTTGGTATTAGACTTCAATTTTATGGGTAATAGACTTTTCCCCCAAGCATGATTGAACTTGGTTTTTGGAGGGGGTGTTAGCCTTGGATTTTCGGACAAATTGATCCGTACTCGACGAGCCCCATTTGAATGATTTTTACCCTTAGATTTCAAACCTTGTTCATATACAAGTCCTTTTTAGTGGGTATTAGACTTCAATTTTATGGGTAATAGACTTTTCCCCCAAGCATGATTGCACTTGGTTTTTGGAGGGGGTGTTAGCCTTGGATTTTCGGACAAATTGATCCGTACTCGACGAGCCCCATTTGAATGAGTTTTAGCCTTAGATTTCAAACCTTGTTCATATCCAAGACCTTTTAGTTGGTATTAGACTTCAATTTTATGGGTAATAGACTTTTCCCCCAAGCATGATTGAACTTGGTTTTTGGAGGGGGTGTTAGCCTTGGATTTTCGGACAAATTGATCCGTACTCGACGAGCCCCATTTGAATGAGTTTTAGCCTTAGATTTCAAACCTTGTTCATATCCAAGACCTTTTTAGTTGGTATTAGACTTCAATTTTATGGGTAATAGACTTTTCCCCCAAGCATGATTGAACTTGGTTTTTGGAGGGGGTGTTAGCCTTGGATTTTCGGACAAATTGATCCGTACTCGACGAGCCCCATTTGAATGAGTTTTAGCCTTAGATTTCAAACCTTGTTCATATCCAAGACCTTTTTAGTTGGTATTAGACTTCAATTTTATGGGTAATAGACTTTTCCCCCAAGCATGATTGAACTTGGTTTTTGGAGGGGGTGTTAGCCTTGGATTTTCGGACAAATTGATCCGTACTCGACGAGCCCCATTTGAATGAGTTTTAGCCTTAGATTTCAAACCTTGTTCATATCCAAGACCTTTTTAGTTGGTATTAGACTTCAATTTTATGGGTAATAGACTTTTCCCCCAAGCATGATTGAACTTGGTTTTTGGAGGGGGTGTTAGCCTTGAATTTTCGGACAAATTGATCCGTACTCGACGAGCCCCATTTGAATGAGTTTTAGCCTTAGATTTCAAACCTTGTTCATATCCAAGACCTTTTGATGTGGTATTAGTCTTCAATTTTATGGGTAATATACTTTTCCCCCAAGCATGATTGAACTTGGTTTTTGGAGGGGGTGTTAGCCTTGGATTTTCGGACAAATTGATCCGTACTCGACGAGCCCCATTTGAATGAGTTTTAGCCTTAGATTTCAAACCTTGTTCATATCCAAGACCTTTTTAGTTGGTATTAGACTTCAATTTTATGGGTAATAGACTTTTCCCCCAAGCATGATTGAACTTGGTTTTTGGAGGGGGTGTTAGCCTTGGATTTTCGGACAAATTGATCCGTACTCGACGAGCCCCATTTGAATGAGTTTTAGCCTTAGATTTCAAACCTTGTTCATATCCAAGACCTTTTTAGTTGGTATTAGACTTCAATTTTATGGGTAATAGACTTTTCCCCCAAGCATGATTGAACTTGGTTTTTGGAGGGGGTGTTAGCCTTGGATTTTCGGACAAATTGATCCGTACTCGACGAGCCCCATTTGAATGAGTTTTAGCCTTAGATTTCAAACCTTGTTCATATCCAAGACCTTTTTAGTTGGTATTAGACTTCAATTTTATGGGTAATAGACTTTTCCCCCAAGCATGATTGAACTTGGTTTTTGGAGGGGGTGTTAGCCTTGGATTTTCGGACAAATTGATCCGTACTCGACGAGCCCCATTTGAATGAGTTTTAGCCTTAGATTTCAAACCTTGTTCATATCCAAGACCTTTTTAGTTGGTATTAGACTTCAATTTTATGGGTAATAGACTTTTCCCCCAAGCATGATTGAACTTGGTTTTTGGAGGGGGTGTTAGCCTTGGATTTTCGGACAAATTGATCCGTACTCGACGAGCCCCATTTGAATGAGTTTTAGCCTTAGATTTCAAACCTTGTTCATATCCAAGACCTTTTTAGTTGGTATTAGACTTCAATTTTATGGGTAATAGACTTTTCCCCCAAGCATGATTGAACTTGGTTTTTGGAGGGGGTGTTAGCCTTGGATTTTCGGACAAATTGATCCGTACTCGACGAGCCCCATTTGAATGAGTTTTAGCCTTAGATTTCAAACCTTGTTCATATCCAAGACCTTTTTAGTTGGTATTAGACTTCAATTTTATGGGTAATAGACTTTTCCCCCAAGCATGATTGAACTTGGTTTTTGGAGGGGGTGTTAGCCTTGGATTTTCGGACAAATTGATCCGTACTCGACGAGCCCCATTTGAATGAGTTTTAGCCTTAGATTTCAAACCTTGTTCATATCCAAGACCTTTTTAGTTGGTATTAGACTTCAATTTTATGGGTAATAGACTTTTCCCCCAAGCATGATTGAACTTGGTTTTTGGAGGGGGTGTTAGCCTTGGATTTTCGGACAAATTGATCCGTACTCGACGAGCCCCATTTGAATGAGTTTTAGCCTTAGATTTCAAACCTTGTTCATATCCAAGACCTTTTTAGTTGGTATTAGACTTCAATTTTATGGGTAATAGACTTTTCCCCCAAGCATGATTGAACTTGGTTTTTGGAGGGGGTGTTAGCCTTGGATTTTCGGACAAATTGATCCGTACTCGACAGCCCCATTTGAATGAGTTTTAGCCTTAGATTTCAAACCTTGTTCATATCCAAGACCTTTTTAGTTGGTATTAGACTTCAATTTTATGGGTAATAGACTTTTCCCCCAAGCATGATTGAACTTGGTTTTTGGAGGGGGTGTTAGCCTTGGATTTTCGGACAAATTGATCCGTACTCGACGAGCCCCATTTGAATGAGTTTTAGCCTTAGATTTCAAACCTTGTTCATATCCAAGACCTTTTTAGTTGGTATTAGACTTCAATTTTATGGGTATAGACTTTTCCCCCAAGCATGATTGAACTTGGTTTTTGGAGGGGGTGTTAGCCTTGGATTTTCGGACAAATTGATCCGTACTCGACGAGCCCCATTTGAATGAGTTTTAGCCTTAGATTTCAAACCTTGTTCATATCCAAGACCTTTTTAGTTGGTATTAGACTTCAATTTTATGGGTAATAGACTTTTCCCCCAAGCATGATTGAACTTGGTTTTTGGAGGGGGTGTTAGCCTTGGATTTTCGGACAAATTGATCCGTACTCGACGAGCCCCATTTGAATGAGTTTTAGCCTTAGATTTCAAACCTTGTTCATATCCAAGACCTTTTTAGTTGGTATTAGACTTCAATTTTATGGGTAATAGACTTTTCCCCCAAGCATGATTGAACTTGGTTTTTGGAGGGGGTGTTAGCCTTGGATTTTCGGACAAATTGATCCGTACTCGACGAGCCCCATTTGAATGAGTTTTAGCCTTAGATTTCAAACCTTGTTCATATCCAAGACCTTTTTAGTTGGTATTAGACTTCAATTTTATGGGTAATAGACTTTTCCCCCAAGCATGATTGAACTTGGTTTTTGGAGGGGGTGTTAGCCTTGGATTTTCGGACAAATTGATCCGTACTCGACGAGCCCCATTTGAATGAGTTTTAGCCTTAGATTTCAAACCTTGTTCATATCCAAGACCTTTTTAGTTGGTATTAGACTTCAATTTTATGGGTAATAGACTTTTCCCCCAAGCATGATTGAACTTGGTTTTTGGAGGGGGTGTTAGCCTTGGATTTTCGGACAAATTGATCCGTACTCGACGAGCCCCATTTGAATGAGTTTTAGCCTTAGATTTCAAACCTTGTTCATATCCAAGACCTTTTTAGTTGGTATTAGACTTCAATTTTATGGGTAATAGACTTTTCCCCCAAGCATGATTGAACTTGGTTTTTGGAGGGGGTGTTAGCCTTGGATTTTCGGACAAATTGATCCGTACTCGACGAGCCCCATTTGAATGAGTTTTAGCCTTAGATTTCAAACCTTGTTCATATCCAAGACCTTTTTAGTTGGTATTAGACTTCAATTTTATGGGTAATAGACTTTTCCCCCAAGCATGATTGAACTTGGTTTTTGGAGGGGGTGTTAGCCTTGGATTTTCGGACAAATTGATCCGTACTCGACGAGCCCCATTTGAATGAGTTTTAGCCTTAGATTTCAAACCTTGTTCATATCCAAGACCTTTTTAGTTGGTATTAGACTTCAATTTTATGGGTAATAGACTTTTCCCCCAAGCATGATTGAACTTGGTTTTTGGAGGGGGTGTTAGCCTTGGATTTTCGGACAAATTGATCCGTACTCGACGAGCCCCATTTGAATGAGTTTTAGCCTTAGATTTCAAACCTTGTTCATATCCAAGACCTTTTTAGTTGGTATTAGACTTCAATTTTATGGGTAATAGACTTTTCCCCCAAGCATGATTGAACTTGGTTTTTGGAGGGGGTGTTAGCCTTGGATTTTCGGACAAATTGATCCGTACTCGACGAGCCCCATTTGAATGAGTTTTAGCCTTAGATTTCAAACCTTGTTCATATCCAAGACCTTTTTAGTTGGTATTAGACTTCAATTTTATGGGTAATAGACTTTTCCCCCAAGCATGATTGAACTTGGTTTTTGGAGGGGGTGTTAGCCTTGGATTTTCGGACAAATTGATCCGTACTCGACGAGCCCCATTTGAATGAGTTTTAGCCTTAGATTTCAAACCTTGTTCATATCCAAGACCTTTTTAGTTGGTATTAGACTTCAATTTTATGGGTAATAGACTTTTCCCCCAAGCATGATTGAACTTGGTTTTTGGAGGGGGTGTTAGCCTTGGATTTTCGGACAAATTGATCCGTACTCGACGAGCCCCATTTGAATGAGTTTTAGCCTTAGATTTCAAACCTTGTTCATATCCAAGACCTTTTTAGTTGGTATTAGACTTCAATTTTATGGGTAATAGACTTTTCCCCCAAGCATGATTGAACTTGGTTTTTGGAGGGGGTGTTAGCCTTGGATTTTCGGACAAATTGATCCGTACTCGACGAGCCCCATTTGAATGAGTTTTAGCCTTAGATTTCAAACCTTGTTCATATCCAAGACCTTTTTAGTTGGTATTAGACTTCAATTTTATGGGTAATAGACTTTTCCCCCAAGCATGATTGAACTTGGTTTTTGGAGGGGGTGTTAGCCTTGGATTTTCGGACAAATTGATCCGTACTCGACGAGCCCCATTTGAATGAGTTTTAGCCTTAGATTTCAAACCTTGTTCATATCCAAGACCTTTTAGTTGGTATTAGACTTCAATTTTATGGGTAATAGACTTTTCCCCCAAGCATGATTGAACTTGGTTTTTGGAGGGGGTGTTAGCCTTGGATTTTCGGACAAATTGATCCGTACTCGACGAGCCCCATTTGAATGAGTTTTAGCCTTAGATTTCAAACCTTGTTCATATCCAAGACCTTTTTAGTTGGTATTAGACTTCAATTTTATGGGTAATAGACTTTTCCCCCAAGCATGATTGAACTTGGTTTTTGGAGGGGGTGTTAGCCTTGGATTTTCGGACAAATTGATCCGTACTCGACGAGCCCCATTTGAATGAGTTTTAGCCTTAGATTTCAAACCTTGTTCATATCCAAGACCTTTTTAGTTGGTATTAGACTTCAATTTTATGGGTAATAGACTTTTCCCCCAAGCATGATTGAACTTGGTTTTTGGAGGGGGTGTTAGCCTTGGATTTTCGGACAAATTGATCCGTACTCGACGAGCCCCATTTGAATGAGTTTTAGCCTTAGATTTCAAACCTTGTTCATATCCAAGACCTTTTTAGTTGGTATTAGACTTCAATTTTATGGGTAATAGACTTTTCCCCCAAGCATGATTGAACTTGGTTTTTGGAGGGGGTGTTAGCCTTGGATTTTCGGACAAATTGATCCGTACTCGACGAGCCCCATTTGAATGAGTTTTAGCCTTAGATTTCAAACCTTGTTCATATCCAAGACCTTTTTAGTTGGTATTAGACTTCAATTTTATGGGTAATAGACTTTTCCCCCAAGCATGATTGAACTTGGTTTTTGGAGGGGGTGTTAGCCTTGGATTTTCGGACAAATTGATCCGTACTCGACGAGCCCCATTTGAATGAGTTTTAGCCTTAGATTTCAAACCTTGTTCATATCCAAGACCTTTTTAGTTGGTATTAGACTTCAATTTTATGGGTAATAGACTTTTCCCCCAAGCATGATTGAACTTGGTTTTTGGAGGGGGTGTTAGCCTTGGATTTTCGGACAAATTGATCCGTACTCGACGAGCCCCATTTGAATGAGTTTTAGCCTTAGATTTCAAACCTTGTTCATATCCAAGACCTTTTTAGTTGGTATTAGACTTCAATTTTATGGGTAATAGACTTTTCCCCCAAGCATGATTGAACTTGGTTTTTGGAGGGGGTGTTAGCCTTGGATTTTCGGACAAATTGATCCGTACTCGACGAGCCCCATTTGAATGAGTTTTAGCCTTAGATTTCAAACCTTGTTCATATCCAAGACCTTTTTAGTTGGTATTAGACTTCAATTTTATGGGTAATAGACTTTTCCCCCAAGCATGATTGAACTTGGTTTTTGGAGGGGGTGTTAGCCTTGGATTTTCGGACAAATTGATCCGTACTCGACGAGCCCCATTTGAATGAGTTTTAGCCTTAGATTTCAAACCTTGTTCATATCCAAGACCTTTTTAGTTGGTATTAGACTTCAATTTTATGGGTAATAGACTTTTCCCCCAAGCATGATTGAACTTGGTTTTTGGAGGGGGTGTTAGCCTTGGATTTTCGGACAAATTGATCCGTACTCGACGAGCCCCATTTGAATGAGTTTTAGCCTTAGATTTCAAACCTTGTTCATATCCAAGACCTTTTTAGTTGGTATTAGACTTCAATTTTATGGGTAATAGACTTTTCCCCCAAGCATGATTGAACTTGGTTTTTGGAGGGGGTGTTAGCCTTGGATTTTCGGACAAATTGATCCGTACTCGACCAGCCCCATTTGAATGAGTTTTAGCCTTAGATTTCAAACCTTGTTCATATCCAAGACCTTTTTAGTTGGTATTAGACTTCAATTTTATGGGTAATAGACTTTTCCCCCAAGCATGATTGAACTTGGTTTTTGGAGGGGGTGTTAGCCTTGGATTTTCGGACAAATTGATCCGTACTCGACGAGCCCCATTTGAATGAGTTTTAGCCTTAGATTTCAAACCTTGTTCATATCCAAGACCTTTTTAGTTGGTATTAGACTTCAATTTTATGGGTAATAGACTTTTCCCCCAAGCATGATTGAACTTGGTTTTTGGAGGGGGTGTTAGCCTTGGATTTTCGGACAAATTGATCCGTACTCGACGAGCCCTTTGAATGAGTTTTAGCCTTAGATTTCAAACCTTGTTCATATCCAAGACCTTTTTAGTTGGTATTAGACTTCAATTTTATGGGTAATAGACTTTTCCCCCAAGCATGATTGAACTTGGTTTTTGGAGGGGGTGTTAGCCTTGGATTTTCGGACAAATTGATCCGTACTCGACGAGCCCCATTTGAATGAGTTTTAGCCTTAGATTTCAAACCTTGTTCATATCCAAGACCTTTTTAGTTGGTATTAGACTTCAATTTTATGGGTAATAGACTTTTCCCCCAAGCATGATTGAACTTGGTTTTTGGAGGGGGTGTTAGCCTTGGATTTTCGGACAAATTGATCCTGACTCGACGAGCCCCATTTGAATGAGTTTTAGCCTTAGATTTCAAACCTTGTTCATATCCAAGACCTTTTTAGTTGGTATTAGACTTCAATTTTATGGGTAATAGACTTTTCCCCCAAGCATGATTGAACTTGGTTTTTGGAGGGGGTGTTAGCCTTGGATTTTCGGACAAATTGATCCGTACTCGACGAGCCCCATTTGAATGAGTTTTAGCCTTAGATTTCAAACCTTGTTCATATCCAAGACCTTTTTAGTTGGTATTAGACTTCAATTTTATGGGTAATAGACTTTTCCCCCAAGCATGATTGAACTTGGTTTTTGGAGGGGGTGTTAGCCTTGGATTTTCGGACAAATTGATCCGTACTCGACGAGCCCCATTTGAATGAGTTTTAGCCTTAGATTTCAAACCTTGTTCATATCCAAGACCTTTTTAGTTGGTATTAGACTTCAATTTTATGGGTAATAGACTTTTCCCCCAAGCATGATTGAACTTGGTTTTTGGAGGGGGTGTTAGCCTTGGATTTTCGGACAAATTGATCCGTACTCGACGAGCCCCATTTGAATGAGTTTTAGCCTTAGATTTCAAACCTTGTTCATATCCAAGACCTTTTTAGTTGGTATTAGACTTCAATTTTATGGGTAATAGACTTTTCCCCCAAGCATGATTGAACTTGGTTTTTGGAGGGGGTGTTAGCCTTGGATTTTCGGACAAATTGATCCGTACTCGACGAGCCCCATTTGAATGAGTTTTAGCCTTAGATTTCAAACCTTGTTCATATCCAAGACCTTTTTAGTTGGTATTAGACTTCAATTTTATGGGTAATAGACTTTTCCCCCAAGCATGATTGAACTTGGTTTTTGGAGGGGGTGTTAGCCTTGGATTTTCGGACAAATTGATCCGTACTCGACGAGCCCCATTTGAATGAGTTTTAGCCTTAGATTTCAAACCTTGTTCATATCCAAGACCTTTTTAGTTGGTATTAGACTTCAATTTTATGGGTAATAGACTTTTCCCCCAAGCATGATTGAACTTGGTTTTTGGAGGGGGTGTTAGCCTTGGATTTTCGGACAAATTGATCCGTACTCGACGAGCCCCATTTGAATGAGTTTTAGCCTTAGATTTCAAACCTTGTTCATATCCAAGACCTTTTTAGTTGGTATTAGACTTCAATTTTATGGGTAATAGACTTTTCCCCCAAGCATGATTGAACTTGGTTTTTGGAGGGGGTGTTAGCCTTGGATTTTCGGACAAATTGATCCGTACTCGACGAGCCCCATTTGAATGAGTTTTAGCCTTAGATTTCAAACCTTGTTCATATCCAAGACCTTTTTAGTTGGTATTAGACTTCAATTTTATGGGTAATAGACTTTTCCCCCAAGCATGATTGAACTTGGTTTTTGGAGGGGGTGTTAGCCTTGGATTTTCGGACAAATTGATCCGTACTCGACGAGCCCCATTTGAATGAGTTTTAGCCTTAGATTTCAAACCTTGTTCATATCCAAGACCTTTTTAGTTGGTATTAGACTTCAATTTTATGGGTAATAGACTTTTCCCCCAAGCATGATTGAACTTGGTTTTTGGAGGGGGTGTTAGCCTTGGATTTTCGGACAAATTGATCCGTACTCGACGAGCCCCATTTGAATGAGTTTTAGCCTTAGATTTCAAACCTTGTTCATATCCAAGACCTTTTTAGTGGTATTAGACTTCAATTTTATGGGTAATAGACTTTTCCCCCAAGCATGATTGAACTTGGTTTTTTAGGAGGGGGTGTTAGCCTTGGATTTTCGGACAAATTGATCCGTACTCGACGAGCCCCATTTGAATGAGTTTTAGCCTTAGATTTCAAACCTTGTTCATATCCAAGACCTTTTTAGTTGGTATTAGACTTCAATTTTATGGGTAATAGACTTTTCCCCCAAGCATGATTGAACTTGGTTTTTGGAGGGGGTGTTAGCCTTGGATTTTCGGACAAATTGATCCGTACTCGACGAGCCCCATTTGAATGAGTTTTAGCCTTAGATTTCAAACCTTGTTCATATCCAAGACCTTTTTAGTTGGTATTAGACTTCAATTTTATGGGTAATAGACTTTTCCCCCAAGCATGATTGAACTTGGTTTTTGGAGGGGGTGTTAGCCTTGGATTTTCGGACAAATTGATCCGTACTCGACGAGCCCCATTTGAATGAGTTTTAGCCTTAGATTTCAAACCTTGTTCATATCCAAGACCTTTTTAGTTGGTATTAGACTTCAATTTTATGGGTAATAGACTTTTCCCCCAAGCATGATTGAACTTGGTTTTGGAGGGGGTGTTAGCCTTGGATTTTCGGACAAATTGATCCGTACTCGACGAGCCCCATTTGAATGAGTTTTAGCCTTAGATTTCAAACCTTGTTCATATCCAAGACCTTTTTAGTTGGTATTAGACTTCAATTTTATGGGTAATAGACTTTTCCCCCAAGCATGATTGAACTTGGTTTTTGGAGGGGGTGTTAGCCTTGGATTTTCGGACAAATTGATCCGTACTCGACGAGCCCCATTTGAATGAGTTTTAGCCTTAGATTTCAAACCTTGTTCATATCCAAGACCTTTTTAGTTGGTATTAGACTTCAATTTTATGGGTAATAGACTTTTCCCCCAAGCATGATTGAACTTGGTTTTTGGAGGGGGTGTTAGCCTTGGATTTTCGGACAAATTGATCCGTACTCGACGAGCCCCATTTGAATGAGTTTTAGCCTTAGATTTCAAACCTTGTTCATATCCAAGACCTTTTTAGTTGGTATTAGACTTCAATTTTATGGGTAATAGACTTTTCCCCCAAGCATGATTGAACTTGGTTTTTGGAGGGGGTGTTAGCCTTGGATTTTCGGACAAATTGATCCGTACTCGACGAGCCCCATTTGAATGAGTTTTAGCCTTAGATTTCAAACCTTGTTCATATCCAAGACCTTTTTAGTTGGTATTAGACTTCAATTTTATGGGTAATAGACTTTTCCCCCAAGCATGATTGAACTTGGTTTTGGAGGGGGTGTTAGCCTTGGATTTTCGGACAAATTGATCCGTACTCGACGAGCCCCATTTGAATGAGTTTTAGCCTTAGATTTCAAACCTTGTTCATATCCAAGACCTTTTTAGTTGGTATTAGACTTCAATTTTATGGGTAATAGACTTTTCCCCCAAGCATGATTGAACTTGGTTTTTGGAGGGGGTGTTAGCCTTGGATTTTCGGACAAATTGATCCGTACTCGACGAGCCCCATTTGAATGAGTTTTAGCCTTAGATTTCAAACCTTGTTCATATCCAAGACCTTTTTAGTTGGTATTAGACTTCAATTTTATGGGTAATAGACTTTTCCCCCAAGCATGATTGAACTTGGTTTTTGGAGGGGGTGTTAGCCTTGGATTTTCGGACAAATTGATCCGTACTCGACGAGCCCCATTTGAATGAGTTTTAGCCTTAGATTTCAAACCTTGTTCATATGCAAGACCTTTTTAGTTGGTATTAGACTTCAATTTTATGGGTATAGACTTTTCCCCCAAGCATGATTGAACTTGGTTTTTGGAGGGGGTGTTAGCCTTGGATTTTCGGACAAATTGATCCGTACTCGACCAGCCCCATTTGAATGAGTTTTAGCCTTAGATTTCAAACCTTGTTCATATCCAAGACCTTTTTAGTTGGTATTAGACTTCAATTTTATGGGTAATAGACTTTTCCCCCAAGCATGATTGAACTTGGTTTTTGGAGGGGGTGTTAGCCTTGGATTTTCGGACAAATTGATCCGTACTCGACGAGCCCCATTTGAATGAGTTTTAGCCTTAGATTTCAAACCTTGTTCATATCCAAGACCTTTTTAGTTGGTATTAGACTTCAATTTTATGGGTAATAGACTTTTCCCCCAAGCATGATTGAACTTGGTTTTGGAGGGGGTGTTAGCCTTGGATTTTCGGACAAATTGATCCGTACTCGACGAGCCCCATTTGAATGAGTTTTAGCCTTAGATTTCAAACCTTGTTCATATCCAAGACCTTTTTAGTTGGTATTAGACTTCAATTTTATGGGTAATAGACTTTTCCCCCAAGCATGATTGAACTTGGTTTTAGGAGGGGGTGTTAGCCTTGGATTTTCGGACAAATTGATCCGTACTCGACGAGCCCCATTTGAATGAGTTTTAGCCTTAGATTTCAAACCTTGTTCATATCCAAGACCTTTTTAGTTGGTATTAGACTTCAATTTTATGGGTAATAGACTTTTCCCCCAAGCATGATTGAACTTGGTTTTTGGAGGGGGTGTTAGCCTTGGATTTTCGGACAAATTGATCCGTACTCGACGAGCCCCATTTGAATGAGTTTTAGCCTTAGATTTCAAACCTTGTTCATATCCAAGACCTTTTTAGTGGTATTAGACTTCAATTTTATGGGTAATAGACTTTTCCCCCAAGCATGATTGAACTTGGTTTTTGGAGGGGGTGTTAGCCTTGGATTTTCGGACAAATTGATCCGTACTCGACGAGCCCCATTTGAATGAGTTTTAGCCTTAGATTTCAAACCTTGTTCATATCCAAGACCTTTTTAGTTGGTATTAGACTTCAATTTTATGGGTAATAGACTTTTCCCCCAAGCATGATTGAACTTGGTTTTTGGAGGGGGTGTTAGCCTTGGATTTTCGGACAAATTGATCCGTACTCGACGAGCCCCATTTGAATGAGTTTTAGCCTTAGATTTCAAACCTTGTTCATATCCAAGACCTTTTTAGTTGGTATTAGACTTCAATTTTATGGGTAATAGACTTTTCCCCCAAGCATGATTGAACTTGGTTTTTGGAGGGGGTGTTAGCCTTGGATTTTCGGACAAATTGATCCGTACTCGACGAGCCCCATTTGAATGAGTTTTAGCCTTAGATTTCAAACCTTGTTCATATCCAAGACCTTTTTAGTTGGTATTAGACTTCAATTTTATGGGTAATAGACTTTTCCCCCAAGCATGATTGAACTTGGTTTTTGGAGGGGGTGTTAGCCTTGGATTTTCGGACAAATTGATCCGTACTCGACGAGCCCCATTTGAATGAGTTTTAGCCTTAGATTTCAAACCTTGTTCATATCCAAGACCTTTTTAGTTGGTATTAGACTTCAATTTTATGGGTAATAGACTTTTCCCCCAAGCATGATTGAACTTGGTTTTTGGAGGGGGTGTTAGCCTTGGATTTTCGGACAAATTGATCCGTACTCGACGAGCCCCATTTGAATGAGTTTTAGCCTTAGATTTCAAACCTTGTTCATATCCAAGACCTTTTTAGTTGGTATTAGACTTCAATTTTATGGGTAATAGACTTTTCCCCCAAGCATGATTGAACTTGGTTTTTGGAGGGGGTGTTAGCCTTGGATTTTCGGACAAATTGATCCGTACTCGACGAGCCCCATTTGAATGAGTTTTAGCCTTAGATTTCAAACCTTGTTCATATCCAAGACCTTTTTAGTTGGTATTAGACTTCAATTTTATGGGTAATAGACTTTTCCCCCAAGCATGATTGAACTTGGTTTTTGGAGGGGGTGTTAGCCTTGGATTTTCGGACAAATTGATCCGTACTCGACGAGCCCCATTTGAATGAGTTTTAGCCTTAGATTTCAAACCTTGTTCATATCCAAGACCTTTTTAGTTGGTATTAGACTTCAATTTTATGGGTAATAGACTTTTCCCCCAAGCATGATTGAACTTGGTTTTTGGAGGGGGTGTTAGCCTTGGATTTTCGGACAAATTGATCCGTACTCGACGAGCCCCATTTGAATGAGTTTTAGCCTTAGATTTCAAACCTTGTTCATATCCAAGACCTTTTTAGTTGGTATTAGACTTCAATTTTATGGGTAATAGACTTTTCCCCCAAGCATGATTGAACTTGGTTTTTGGAGGGGGTGTTAGCCTTGGATTTTCGGACAAATTGATCCGTACTCGACGAGCCCCATTTGAATGAGTTTTAGCCTTAGATTTCAAACCTTGTTCATATCCAAGACCTTTTTAGTTGGTATTAGACTTCAATTTTATGGGTAATAGACTTTTCCCCCAAGCATGATTGAACTTGGTTTTTGGAGGGGGTGTTAGCCTTGGATTTTCGGACAAATTGATCCGTACTCGACGAGCCCCATTTGAATGAGTTTTAGCCTTAGATTTCAAACCTTGTTCATATCCAAGACCTTTTTAGTTGGTATTAGACTTCAATTTTATGGGTAATAGACTTTTCCCCCAAGCATGATTGAACTTGGTTTTTGGAGGGGGTGTTAGCCTTGGATTTTCGGACAAATTGATCCTACTCGACGAGCCCCATTTGAATGAGTTTTAGCCTTAGATTTCAAACCTTGTTCATATCCAAGACCTTTTTAGTTGGTATTAGACTTCAATTTTATGGGTAATAGACTTTTCCCCCAAGCATGATTGAACTTGGTTTTTGGAGGGGGTGTTAGCCTTGGATTTTCGGACAAATTGATCCGTACTCGACGAGCCCCATTTGAATGAGTTTTAGCCTTAGATTTCAAACCTTGTTCATATCCAAGACCTTTTTAGTTGGTATTAGACTTCAATTTTATGGGTAATAGACTTTTCCCCCAAGCATGATTGAACTTGGTTTTTGGAGGGGGTGTTAGCCTTGGATTTTCGGACAAATTGATCCGTACTCGACGAGCCCCATTTGAATGAGTTTTAGCCTTAGATTTCAAACCTTGTTCATATCCAAGACCTTTTTAGTTGGTATTAGACTTCAATTTTATGGGTAATAGACTTTTCCCCCAAGCATGATTGAACTTGGTTTTTGGAGGGGGTGTTAGCCTTGGATTTTCGGACAAATTGATCCGTACTCGACGAGCCCCATTTGAATGAGTTTTAGCCTTAGATTTCAAACCTTGTTCATATCCAAGACCTTTTTAGTTGGTATTAGACTTCAATTTTATGGGTAATAGACTTTTCCCCCAAGCATGATTGAACTTGGTTTTTGGAGGGGGTGTTAGCCTTGGATTTTCGGACAAATTGATCCGTACTCGACGAGCCCCATTTGAATGAGTTTTAGCCTTAGATTTCAAACCTTGTTCATATCCAAGACCTTTTTAGTGGTATTAGACTTCAATTTTATGGGTAATAGACTTTTCCCCCAAGCATGATTGAACTTGGTTTTTGGAGGGGGTGTTAGCCTTGGATTTTCGGACAAATTGATCCGTACTCGACGAGCCCCATTTGAATGAGTTTTAGCCTTAGATTTCAAACCTTGTTCATATCCAAGACCTTTTTAGTTGGTATTAGACTTCAATTTTATGGGTAATAGACTTTTCCCCCAAGCATGATTGAACTTGGTTTTTGGAGGGGGTGTTAGCCTTGGATTTTCGGACAAATTGATCCGTACTCGACGAGCCCCATTTGAATGAGTTTTAGCCTTAGATTTCAAACCTTGTTCATATCCAAGACCTTTTTAGTTGGTATTAGACTTCAATTTTATGGGTAATAGACTTTTCCCCCAAGCATGATTGAACTTGGTTTTTGGAGGGGGTGTTAGCCTTGGATTTTCGGACAAATTGATCCGTACTCGACGAGCCCCATTTGAATGAGTTTTAGCCTTAGATTTCAAACCTTGTTCATATCCAAGACCTTTTTAGTTGGTATTAGACTTCAATTTTATGGGTAATAGACTTTTCCCCCAAGCATGATTGAACTTGGTTTTTGGAGGGGGTGTTAGCCTTGGATTTTCGGACAAATTGATCCGTACTCGACGAGCCCCATTTGAATGAGTTTTAGCCTTAGATTTCAAACCTTGTTCATATCCAAGACCTTTTTAGTTGGTATTAGACTTCAATTTTATGGGTAATAGACTTTTCCCCCAAGCATGATTGAACTTGGTTTTTGGAGGGGGTGTTAGCCTTGGATTTTCGGACAAATTGATCCGTACTCGACGAGCCCCATTTGAATGAGTTTTAGCCTTAGATTTCAAACCTTGTTCATATCCAAGACCTTTTTAGTTGGTATTAGACTTCAATTTTATGGGTAATAGACTTTTCCCCCAAGCATGATTGAACTTGGTTTTTGGAGGGGGTGTTAGCCTTGGATTTTCGGACAAATTGATCCGTACTCGACGAGCCCCATTTGAATGAGTTTTAGCCTTAGATTTAAAACCTTGTTCATATCGAAGACCTTTTTAGTTGGTATTAGACTTCAATCTTATGGGTAAAGACTTTTCCCCCATGCATGATTGAACTTGGTTTTTGGAGGTGGTGTTAGCCTTGGATTTTCGGACAAATTGATCCGTACTCGACGAGCCCCATTTGAATGAGTTTTAGCCTTAGATTTCAAACCTTGTTCATATCCAAGACCTTTTTAGTTGGTATTAGACTTCAATTTTATGGGTAATAGACTTTTCCCCCAAGCATGATTGAACTTGGTTTTTGGAGGGGGTGTTAGCCTTGGATTTTCGGACAAATTGATCCGTACTCGACGAGCCCCATTTGAATGAGTTTTAGCCTTAGATTTCAAACCTTGTTCATATCCAAGACCTTTTTAGTTGGTATTAGACTTCAATTTTATGGGTAATAGACTTTTCCCCCAAGCATGATTGAACTTGGTTTTTGGAGGGGGTGTTAGCCTTGGATTTTCGGACAAATTGATCCTGACTCGACGAGCCCCATTTGAATGAGTTTTAGCCTTACATTTCAAACCTTGTTCATATCCAAGACCTTTTTAGTTGGTATTAGACTTCAATTTTATGGGTAATAGACTTTTCCCCCAAGCATGATTGAACTTGGTTTTTGGAGGGGGTGTTAGCCTTGGATTTTCGGACAAATTGATCCGTACTCGACGAGCCCCATTTGAATGAGTTTAGCCTTAGATTTCAAACTTTGTTTATATCCAAGACCTTTTTAGTTGGTATTTGACTTCAATTTTATGGGTAATAGACTTTTCCCCCAAGCATGATTGAACTTGGTTTTTGGAGGGGGTGTTAGCCTTGGATTTTCGGACAAATTGATCCGTACTCGACGAGCCCCATTTGAATGAGTTTTAGCCTTAGATTTCAAACCTTGTTCATATCCAAGACCTTTTTAGTTGGTATTAGACTTCAATTTTATGGGTAATAGACTTTTCCCCCAAGCATGATTGAACTTGGTTTTTGGAGGGGGTGTTAGCCTTGGATTTTCGGACAAATTGATCCTACTCGACGAGCCCCATTTGAATGAGTTTTAGCCTTAGATTTCAAACCTTGTTCATATCCAAGACCTTTTTAGTTGGTATTAGACTTCATTTTTATTGGTAATAGACTTTTCCCCCAAGCATGATCGAACTTGGTTTTAGGAGTGGGTGTTAGCCGTGGATTTTCGGACAAATTGATCCTGACTCGACGAGCCCCATTTGAATGAGTTTTAGCCTTACATTTCAAACCTTGTTCATATCCAAGACCTTTTTAGTTGGTATTAGACTTCAATTTTATGGGTAATAGACTTTTCCCCCAAGCATGATTGAACTTGGTTTTTGGAGGGGGTGTTAGCCTTGGATTTTCGGACAAATTGATCCGTACTCGACGAGCCCCATTTGAATGAGTTTTAGCCTTAGATTTCAAACCTTGTTCATATCCAAGACCTTTTTAGTTGGTATTAGACTTCAATTTTATGGGTAATAGACTTTTCCCCCAAGCATGATTGAACTTGGTTTTTGGAGGGGGTGTTAGCCTTGGATTTTCGGACAAATTGATCCTACTCGACGAGCCCCATTTGAATGAGTTTTAGCCTTAGATTTCAAACCTTGTTCATATCCAAGACCTTTTTAGTTGGTATTAGACTTCAATTTTATGGGTAATAGACTTTTCCCCCAAGCATGATTGAACTTGGTTTTTGGAGGGGGTGTTAGCCTTGGATTTTCGGACAAATTGATCCGTACTCGACGAGCCCCATTTGAATGAGTTTTAGCCTTAGATTTCAAACCTTGTTCATATCCAAGACCTTTTTAGTTGGTATTAGACTTCAATTTTATGGGTAAAAGACTTTTCCCCCAAGCATGATTGAACTTGGTTTTTGGAGGGGGTGTTAGCCTTGGATTTTCGGACAAATTGATCCGTACTCGACGAGCCCCATTTGAATGAGTTTTAGCCTTAGATTTCAAACCTTGTTCATATCCAAGACCTTTTTAGTTGGTATTAGACTTCAATTTTATGGGTAATAGACTTTTCCCCCAAGCATGATTGAACTTGGTTTTTGGAGGGGGTGTTAGCCTTGGATTTTCGGACAAATTGATCCTACTCGACGAGCCCCATTTGAATGAGTATTTAGCCTTAGATTTCAACCTTGTTCATATCCAAGACCTTTTTAGTTGGTATTAGACTTCAATTTTATGGGTAATAGACTTTTCCCCCAAGCATGATTGAACTTGGTTTTTGGAGGGGGTGTTAGCCTTGGATTTTCGGACAAATTGATCCTGACTCGACGAGCCCCATTTGAATGAGTTTTAGCCTTAGATTTCAAACCTTGTTCATATCCAAGACCTTTTTAGTTGGTATTAGACTTCAATTTTATGGGTAATAGACTTTTCCCCCAAGCATGATTGAACTTGGTTTTTGGAGGGGGTGTTAGCCTTGGATTTTCGGACAAATTGATCCTACTCGACGAGCCCCATTTGAATGAGTATTTAGCCTTAGATTTCAAACCTTGTTCATATCCAAGACCTTTTTAGTTGGTATTAGACTTCAATTTTATGGGTAATAGACTTTTCCCCCAAGCATGATTGAACTTGGTTTTTGGAGGGGGTGTTAGCCTTGGATTTTCGGACAAATTGATCCGTACTCGACGAGCCCCATTTGAATGAGTTTTAGCCTTAGATTTCAAACCTTGTTCATATCCAAGACCTTTTTAGTTGGTATTAGACTTCAATTTTATGGGTAATAGACTTTTCCCCCAAGCATGATTGAACTTGGTTTTTGGAGGGGGTGTTAGCCTTGGATTTTCGGACAAATTGATCCTGACTCGACGAGCCCCATTTGAATGAGTATTTAGCCTTAGATTTCAAACCTTGTTCATATCCAAGACCTTTTTAGTTGGTATTAGACTTCAATTTTATGGGTAATAGACTTTTCCCCCAAGCATGATTGAACTTGGTTTTTGGAGGGGGTGTTAGCCTTGGATTTTCGGACAAATTGATCCTGACTCGACGAGCCCCATTTGAATGAGTTTAGCCTTAGATTTCAAACCTTGTTCATATCCAAGACCTTTTTAGTTGGTATTAGACTTCAATTTTATGGGTAATAGACTTTTCCCCCAAGCATGATTGAACTTGGTTTTTGGAGGGGGTGTTAGCCTTGGATTTTCGGACAAATTGATCCTGACTCGACGAGCCCCATTTGAATGAGTTTTAGCCTTAGATTTCAAACCTTGTTCATATACAAGACCTTTTTAGTTGGTATTAGACTTCAATTTTATGGGTAATAGACTTTTCCCCCAAGCATGATTGAACTTGGTTTTTGGAGGGGGTGTTAGCCTTGGATTTTCGGACAAATTGATCCTGACTCGACGAGCCCCATTTAAATGAGTTTTAGCCTTAGATTTCAAACCTTGTTCATATCCAAGACCTTTTTAGTTGGTATTAGACTTCAATTTATGGGTAATAGACTTTTCCCCCAAGCATGATTGAACTTGGTTTTTGGAGGGGGTGTTAGCCTTGGATTTTCGGACAAATTGATCCTCACTCGACTAGCCCCATTTGAATGAGTATTTAGCCTTAGATTTCAAACCTTGTTCATATCCAAGACCTTTTTAGTTGGTATTAGACTTCAATTTTATGGGTAATAGACTTTTCCCCCAAGCATGATTGAACTTGGTTTTTGGAGGGGGTGTTAGCCTTGGATTTTCGGACAACTTGATCCGTACTCGACGAGCCCCATTTGAATGAGTTTTAGCCTTAGATTTCAAACCTTGTTCATATCCAAGACCTTTTTAGTTGGTATTAGACTTCAATTTTATGGGTAATAGACTTTTCCCCCAAGCATGATTGAACTTGGTTTTTGGAGGGGGTGTTAGCCTTGGATTTTCGGACAAATTGATCCTACTCGACGAGCCCCATTTGAATGAGTTTTAGCCTTAGATTTCAAACCTTGTTCATATCCAAGACCTTTTTAGTGGTATTAGACTTCAATTTTATGGGTAATAGACTTTTCCCCCAAGCATGATTGAACTTGGTTTTTGGAGGGGGTGTTAGCCTTGGATTTTCGGACAAATTGATCCGTACTCGACGAGCCCCATTTGAATGAGTTTTAGCCTTAGATTTCAAACCTTGTTCATATCCAAGACCTTTTTAGTTGGTATTAGACTTCAATTTTATGGGTAATAGACTTTTCCCCCAAGCATGATTGAACTTGGTTTTTGGAGGGGGTGTTAGCCTTGGATTTTCGGACAAATTGATCCTCACTCACGAGCCCCATTTCAATGAGTATTAGCCTTAGATTTCAAACCTTGTTCATATCCAAGACCTTTTTAGTTGGTATTAGACTTCAATTTTATGGGTAATAGACTTTTCCCCCAAGCATGATTGAACTTGGTTTTTGGAGGGGGTGTTAGCCTTGGATTTTCGGACAAATTGATCCGTACTCGACGAGCCCCATTTGAATGAGTTTTAGCCTTAGATTTCAAACCTTGTTCATATCCAAGACCTTTTTAGTTGGTATTAGACTTCAATTTTATGGGTAATAGACTTTTCCCCCAAGCATGATTGAACTTGGTTTTTGGAGGGGGTGTTAGCCTTGGATTTTCGGACAAATTGATCCTCACTCGACGAGCCCCATTTGAATGAGTATTAGCCTTAGATTTCAAACCTTGTTCATATCCAAGACCTTTTTAGTTGGTATTAGACTTCAATTTTATGGGTAATAGACTTTTCCCCCAAGCATGATTGAACTTGGTTTTTGGAGGGGGTGTTAGCCTTGGATTTTCGGACAAATTGATCCTACTCGACGAGCCCCATTTGAATGAGTTTTAGCCTTAGATTTCTAACCTTGTTCATATCCAAGACCTTTAGTTGGTATTAGACTTCAATTTTATGGGTAATAGACTTTTCCCCCAAGCATGATTGAACTTGGTTTTTGGAGGGGGTGTTAGCCTTGGATTTTCGGACAAATTGATCCTGACTCGACGAGCCCCATTTGAATGAGTATTAGCCTTATATTTCAAACCTTGTTCATATCCAAGACCTTTTTAGTTGGTATTAGACTTCAATTTTATGGGTAATAGACTTTTCCCCCAAGCATGATTGAACTTGGTTTTTGGAGGGGGTGTTAGACTTGGATTTTCGGACAAATTGATCCTAGACTCGACGAGCCCCATTTGAATGAGTTTAGCCTTAGATTTCAAACCTTGTTCATATCCAAGACCTTTTTAGTTGGTATTAGACTTCAATTTTATGGGTAATAGACTTTTCCCCCAAGCATGATTGAACTTGGTTTTTGGAGGGGGTGTTAGCCTTGGATTTTCGGACAAATTGATCCTACTCGACGAGCCCCATTTGAATGACTATTAGCCTTAGATTTCAAACCTTGTTCATATCCAAGACCTTTTTAGTTGGTATTAGACTTCAATTTAATGGGTAATAGACTTTTCCCCCAAGCATGATTGAACTTGGTTTTTGGAGGGGGTGTTAGCCTTGGATTTTCGGACAAATTGATCCTACTCGACGAGCCCCATTTGAATGAGTTTTAGCCTTAGATTTCAAACCTTGTTCATATCCAAGACCCTTTTTAGTTGGTATTAGACTTCAATTTTATGGGTAATAGACTTTTCCCCCAAGCATGATTGAACTTGGTTTTTGGAGGGGGTGTTAGCCTTGGATTTTCGGACAAATTGATCCTACTCGACGAGCCCCATTTGAATGAGTATTAGCCTTAGATTTCAAACCTTGTTCATATCCAAGACCTTTTTAGTTGGTATTAGACTTCAATTTTATGGGTAATAGACTTTTCCCCCAAGCATGATTGAACTTGGTTTTTGGAGGGGGTGTTAGCCTTGGATTTTCGGACAAATTGATCCTACTCGACGAGCCCCATTTGAATGAGTATTAGCCTTAGATTTCAAACCTTGTTCATATCCAAGACCTTTTTAGTTGGTATTAGACTTCAATTTTATGGGTAATAGACTTTTCCCCCAAGCATGATTGAACTTGGTTTTTGGAGGGGGTGTTAGCCTTGGATTTTCGGACAAATTGATCCTACTCGACGAGCCCCATTTGAATGAGTATTAGCCTTAGATTTCAAACCTTGTTCATATCCAAGACCTTTTTAGTTGGTATTAGACTTCAATTTTATGGGTAATAGACTTTTCCCCCAAGCATGATTGAACTTGGTTTTTGGAGGGGGTGTTAGCCTTGGATTTTCGGACAAATTGATCCTACTCGACGAGCCCCATTTGAATGAGTTTTAGCCTTAGATTTCAAACCTTGTTCATATCCAAGACCTTTTTAGTTGGTATTAGACTTCAATTTTATGGGTAATAGACTTTTCCCCCAAGCATGATTGAACTTGGTTTTTGGAGGGGGTGTTAGCCTTGGATTTTCGGACAAATTGATCCTACTCGACGAGCCCCATTTGAATGAGTATTAGCCTTAGATTTCAAACCTTGTTCATATCCAAGACCTTTTTAGTTGGTATTAGACTTCAATTTTATGGGTAATAGACTTTTCCCCCAAGCATGATTGAACTTGGTTTTTGGAGGGGGTGTTAGCCTTGGATTTTCGGACAAATTGATCCGTACTCGACGAGCCCCATTTGAATGAGTTTTAGCCTTAGATTTCAACCTTGTTCATATCCAAGACCTTTTTAGTTGGTATTAGACTTCAATTTTATGGGTAATAGACTTTTCCCCCAAGCATGATTGAACTTGGTTTTTGGAGGGGGTGTTAGCCTTGGATTTTCGGACAAATTGATCCTGACTCGACGAGCCCCATTTGAATGAGTATTAGCCTTATTTCAACCTTGTTCATATCCAAGACCTTTTTAGTTGGTATTAGACTTCAATTTTATGGGTAATAGACTTTTCCCCCAAGCATGATTGAACTTGGTTTTTGGAGGGGGTGTTAGCCTTGGATTTTCGGACAAATTGATCCTGACTCGACGAGCCCCATTTGAATGAGTTTAGCCTTAGATTTCAACCTTGTTCATATCCAAGACCCTTTTTAGTTGGTATTAGACTTCAATTTTATGGGTAATAGACTTTTCCCCCAAGCATGATTGAACTTGGTTTTTGGAGGGGGTGTTAGCCTTGGATTTTCGGACAAATTGATCCTACTCGACGAGCCCCATTTGAATGAGTATTAGCCTTAGATTTCAAACCTTGTTCATATCCAAGCCTTTTTAGTTGGTATTAGACTTCAATTTTATGGGTAATAGACTTTTCCCCCAAGCATGATTGAACTTGGTTTTTGGAGGGGGTGTTAGCCTTGGATTTTCGGACAAATTGATCCGTACTCGACGAGCCCCATTTGAATGAGTTTTAGCCTTAGATTTCATAACCTTGTTCATATCCAAGACCTTTTTAGTTGGTATTAGACTTCAATTTTATGGGTAATAGACTTTTCCCCCAAGCATGATTGAACTTGGTTTTTGGAGGGGGTGTTAGCCTTGGATTTTCGGACAAATTGATCCTGACTCGACGAGCCCCATTTGAATGAGTATTGCCTTAGATTTCAAACCTTGTTCATATCCAAGACCTTTTTAGTTGGTATTAGACTTCAATTTTATGGGTAATAGACTTTTCCCCCAAGCATGATTGAACTTGGTTTTTGGAGGGGGTGTTAGCCTTGGATTTTCGGACAAATTGATCCTGACTCGACGAGCCCCATTTAATGAGTATTAGCCTTAGATTTCTAACCTTGTTCATATCCAAGACCTTTTTAGTTGGTATTAGACTTCAATTTTATGGGTAATAGACTTTTCCCCCAAGCATGATTGAACTTGGTTTTTGGAGGGGGTGTTAGCCTTGGATTTTCGGACAAATTGATCCGACTCGACGAGCCCCATTTGAATGAGTATTAGCCTTAGATTTCAAACCTTGTTCATATCCAAGACCTTTTTAGTTGGTATTAGACTTCAATTTTATGGGTAATAGACTTTTCCCCCAAGCATGATTGAACTTGGTTTTTGGAGGGGGTGTTAGCCTTGGATTTTCGGACAAATTGATCCTCTCGACGAGCCCCATTTGAATGAGTATTAGCCTTAGATTTCAAACCTTGTTCATATCCAAGACCTTTTTAGTTGGTATTAGACTTCAATTTATGGGTAATAGACTTTTCCCCCAAGCATGATTGAACTTGGTTTTTGGAGGGGGTGTTAGCCTTGGATTTTCGGACAAATTGATCCTCACTCGACGAGCCCCATTTGAATGAGTATTAGCCTTAGATTTCAAACCTTGTTCATATCCAAGACCTTTTTAGTTGGTATTAGACTTCAATTTTATGGGTAATAGACTTTTCCCCCAAGCATGATTGAACTTGGTTTTTGGAGGGGGTGTTAGCCTTGGATTTTTGGACAAATTGATCCGTACTGACGAGCCCCATTTGAATGAGTTTTAGCCTTAGATTTCAAACCTTGTTCATATCCAAGACCTTTTTAGTTGGTATTAGACTTCAATTTTATGGGTAATAGACTTTTCCCCCAAGCATGATTGAACTTGGTTTTTGGAGGGGGTGTTAGCCTTGGATTTTCGGACAAATTGATCCTCACTCGACGAGCCCCATTTGAATGAGTATTAGCCTTAGATTTATAACCTTATTCTTATCCAAGACCTTTTTAGGTGGTATTAGACTTCAATTTTATGGGTAATAGACTTTTCCCCCAAGCATGATTGAACTTGGTTTTAGGAGGGGGTGTTAGCCTTGGATTTTCGGACAAATTGATCCTGTACTCGACGAGCCCCATTTGAATGAGTTTAGCCTTAGATTTCAAAACCTTGTTCATATCAAAGACCTCTTTAGTTGGTATTAGACTTCAATTATATGGGTAATAGACTTTTCCCCCAAGCATGATTGAACTTGGTTTTTGGAGGGGCTGTTTGCCTTGGATTTTCGGACAAATTGATCCTCACTCAACGAGCCCCATTTCAATGAGTATTAGCCTTAGATTTCAAACCTTGTTCATATCCAAGACCTTTTTAGTTGGTATTAGACTTCAATTTTATGGGTAATAGACTTTTCCCCCAAGCATGATTGAACTTGGTTTTTGGAGGGGGTGTTAGCGTTGGATTTTTGGACAAATTGATCCGTACTGGATGAGCCCCATTTGAATGAGTTTTAGCCTTAGATTTCAAACCTTGTTCATATCCAAGACCTTTTTAGTGGTATTAGACTTCAATTTTATAGGGTAATAGACTTTTCCCCCAAGCATGATTGAACTTGGTTTTTGGAGGGGGTGTTAGCCTTGGATTTTCGGACAAATTGATCCTCACTCGACGAGCCCCATTTGAATGAGTATTAGCCTTAGATTTCAAACCTTGTTCATATCCAAGACCTTTTTAGTTGGTATTAGACTTCAATTTTATGGGTAATAGACTTTTCCCCCAAGCATGATTGAACTTGGTTTTTGGAGGGGGTGTTAGCCTTGGATTTTCGGACAAATTGATCCTGACTCGACGAGCCCCATTTGAATGAGTGTTAGCCTTAGATTTCTAACCTTGTTCATATCCAAGACCTTTAGTTGGTATTAGACTTCAATTTTATGGGTAATAGACTTTTCCCCCAAGCATGATTGAACTTGGTTTTTGGAGGGGGTGTTAGCCTTGGATTTTCGGACAAATTGATCCTGACTCGACGAGCCCCATTTGAATGAGTATTAGCCTTAGATTTCAAACCTTGTTCATATCCAAGACCTTTTTAGTTGGTATTAGACTTCAATTTTATGGGTAATAGACTTTTCCCCCAAGCATGATTGAACTTGGTTTTTGGAGGGGGTGTTAGCCTTGGATTTTCGGACAAATTGATCCTAGACTCGACGAGCCCCATTTGAATGAGTATTAGCCTTAGATTTCAACCTTGTTCATATCCAATCCTTTTTATTGGTATTAGACTTCAATTTATGGGTAATAGACTTTTCCCCCAAGCATGATTGAACTTGGTTTTTGGAGGGGGTGTTAGCCTTGGATTTTCGGACAAATTGATCCTCACTCGACGAGCCCCATTTGAATGAGTATTAGCCTTAGATTTCAAACCTTGTTCATATCCAAGACCTTTTTAGTTGGTATTAGACTTCAATTTTATGGGTAATAGACTTTTCCCCCAAGCATGATTGAACTTGGTTTTTGGAGGGGGTGTTAGCCTTGGATTTTCGGACAAATTGATCCGTACTCGACGAGCCCCATTTGAATGAGTTTAGCCTTAGATTTCAAACCTTGTTCATATCCAAGCCCTTTTTAGTTGGTATTAGACTTCAATTTTATGGGTAATAGACTTTTCCCCCAAGCATGATTGAACTTGGTTTTTGGAGGGGGTGTTAGCTTGGATTTTCGGACAAATTGATCCTCACTCGACGAGCCCCATTTGAATGAGTATTAGCCTTAGATTTATAACCTTGTTCATATCCAAGACCTTTTTAGTGGTATTAGACTTCAATTTTATGGGTAATAGACTTTTCCCCCAAGCATGATTGAACTTGGTTTTAGGAGGGGGTGTTAGCCTTGGATTTTCGGACAAATTGATCGTACTCGACGAGCCCCATTTGAATGAGTATTAGCCTTAGATTTCAAAACCTTGTTCATATCCAAGACCTCTTTTAGTTGGTATTAGACTTCAATTTATGGGTAATAGACTTTTCCCCCAAGCATGATTGAACTTGGTTTTTGGAGGGGCTGTTTGCCTTGGATTTTCGGACAAATTGATCCTCACTCAACGAGCCCCATTTCAATGAGTATTAGCCTTAGATTTCAAACCTTGTTCATATCCAAGACCTTTTTAGTTGGTATTAGACTTCAATTTTATGGGTAATAGACTTTTCCCCCAAGCATGATTGAACTTGGTTTTTGGAGGGGGTGTTAGCCTTGGATATTCGGACAAATTGATCCACACTCGACGAGCTCCATTTGAATGAGTTTTAGCCTTAGATTTCAAACCTTGTTCTTGTCCAATACCTTTTTAGTTGGTATTAGACTTCAATTTTATGGGTAATAGACTTTTCCCCCAAGCATGATTGAACTTGGTTTTGGAGGGGGTGTTAGCCTTGGATTTTCGGACAAATTGATCCTCACTCGACGAGCCCCATTTGAATGAGTATTAGCCTTAGATTTCAAACCTTGTTCATATCCAAGACCTTTTTAGTTGGTATTAGACTTCAATTTTATGGGTAATAGACTTTTCCCCCAAGCATGATTGAACTTGGTTTTTGGAGGGGGTGTTAGCCTTGGATTTTCGGACAAATTGATCCTGACTCGACGAGCCCCATTTGAATGAGTGTTAGCCTTAGATTTCTAACCTTGTTCATATCCAAGCCCTTTTTAGTTGGTATTAGACTTCAATTTTATGGGTAATAGACTTTTCCCCCAAGCATGATTGAACTTGGTTTTTGGAGGGGGTGTTAGCCTTGGATTTTCGGACAAATTGATCCTGACTCGACGAGCCCCATTTGAATGAGTATTAGCCTTATATTTCTAACCTTGTTCATATCCAAGCCCTCGTTAGTAGGTATTACTTCAATTTTATGGGTAATAGACTTTTCCCCCAAGCATGATTGAACTTGGTTTTTGGAGGGGGTGTTAGCCTTGGATTTTCGGACAAATTGATCTAGACTCGACTAGCCCCATTTAAATGAGTATTAGCCTAAGATTTCTAACCTTGTTCATATCCAATCCCTTTTTATTTGGTATTAGAATTCAATTGTAAGGGTAATAGACTTTTCCCCCAAGCATGATTGAACTTGGTTTTTGGAGGGGGTGTTAGCCTTGGATTTTCGGACAAATTGATCCTGACTCGACGAGCCCCATTTGAATGAGTACTAGCCTTAGATTTCAAACCTTGTTCATATCCAAGCCTTTTTAGTGGTATTAGACTTCAATTTTATGGGTAATAGACTTTTCCCCCAAGCATGATTGAACTTGGTTTTTGGAGGGGGTGTTAGCCTTGGATTTTCGGACAAATTGATCCTACTCGACGAGCCCCATTTGAATGAGTATTAGCCTTAGATTTCTAACCTTGTTCATATCCAAGCCCTTTTTAGTTGGTATTAGACTTCAATTTTATGGGTAATAGACTTTTCCCCCAAGCATGATTGAACTTGGTTTTTGGAGGGGGTGTTAGCCTTGGATTTTCGGACAAATTGATCCTCACTCGACGAGCCCCATTTGAATGAGTATTAGCCTTAGATTTCAAACCTTGTTCATATCCAAGACCTTTTTAGTTGGTATTAGACTTCAATTTTATGGGTAATAGACTTTTCCCCCAAGCATGATTGAACTTGGTTTTTGGAGGGGGTGTTAGCCTTGGATTTTCGGACAAATTGATCCTGACTCGACGAGCCCCATTTAATGAGTATTAGCCTTAGATTTAACCTTGTTCATATCCAAGCCCTTTTTAGTTGGTATTAGACTTCAATTTTATGGGTAATAGACTTTTCCCCCAAGCATGATTGAACTTGGTTTTTGGAGGGGGTGTTAGCCTTGGATTTTCGGACAAATTGATCCTGACTCGACGAGCCCCATTTGAATGAGTATTAGCCTTAGATTTCAAACCTTGTTCATATCCAAGACCTTTTTAGTTGGTATTAGACTTCAATTTTATGGGTAATAGACTTTTCCCCCAAGCATGATTGAACTTGGTTTTTGGAGGGGGTGTTAGCCTTGGATTTTCGGACAAATTGATCCTACTCGACGAGCCCCATTTGAATGAGTATTAGCCTTAGATTTCAAACCTTGTTCATATCCAAGACCTTTTTAGTTGGTATTAGACTTCAATTTTATGGGTAATAGACTTTTCCCCCAAGCATGATTGAACTTGGTTTTTGGAGGGGGTGTTAGCCTTGGATTTTCGGACAAATTGATCCTCACTCGACGAGCCCCATTTGAATGAGTATTAGCCTTAGATTTCAAACCTTGTTCATATCCAAGACCTTTTTAGTTGGTATTAGACTTCAATTTTATGGGTAATAGACTTTTCCCCCAAGCATGATTGAACTTGGTTTTTGGAGGGGGTGTTAGCCTTGGATTTTCGGACAAATTGATCCGTACTCGACGAGCCCCATTTGAATGAGTATTAGCCTTAGATTTCTAACCTTGTTCATATCCAAGCCTTTTTAGTTGGTATTAGACTTCAATTTTATGGGTAATAGACTTTTCCCCCAAGCATGATTGAACTTGGTTTTTGGAGGGGGTGTTAGCCTTGGATTTTCGGACAAATTGATCCTGACTCGACGAGCCCCATTTGAATGAGTATTAGCCTTAGATTTCAAACCTTGTTCATATCCAAGCCCTTTTTAGTTGGTATTAGACTTCAATTTTATGGGTAATAGACTTTTCCCCCAAGCATGATTGAACTTGGTTTTTGGAGGGGGTGTTAGCCTTGGATTTTCGGACAAATTGATCCTGACTCGACGAGCCCCATTTAATGAGTATTAGCCTTAGATTTCAACCTTGTTCATATCCAAGACCCTTTTTAGTTGGTATTAGACTTCAATTTTATGGGTAATAGACTTTTCCCCCAAGCATGATTGAACTTGGTTTTTGGAGGGGGTGTTAGCCTTGGATTTTCGGACAAATTGATCCTGACTCGACGAGCCCCATTTGAATGAGTATTAGCCTTAGATTTCAAACCTTGTTCATATCCAAGCCCTTTTTAGTTGGTATTAGACTTCAATTTTATGGGTAATAGACTTTTCCCCCAAGCATGATTGAACTTGGTTTTTGGAGGGGGTGTTAGCCTTGGATTTTCGTACAAATTCATCCCGACACGACTAGCCCCATTTAAATGCGTATTAGCCTTAGATTTCTAACCATGTTCATATCCAAGCCCTTTTTAGATGGTATTAGACTTCAATTTTATGGTTAATAGGCTTTTCCCCCAAGCATGATTGAACTTGGTTTTTGGAGGGGGTGTTAGCCTTGGATTTTCGGACAAATTGATCCTCACTCGACGAGCCCCATTTGAATGAGTATTAGCCTTAGATTTCAAACCTTGTTCATATCCAAGACCTTTTTAGTTGGTATTAGACTTCAATTTTATGGGTAATAGACTTTTCCCCCAAGCATGATTGAACTTGGTTTTTGGAGGGGGTGTTAGCCTTGGATTTTCGGACAAATTGATCCTGACTCGACGAGCCCCATTTGAATGAGTGTTAGCCTTAGATTTCTAACCTTGTTCATATCCAAGCCCTTTTTAGTTGGTATTAGACTTCAATTTTATGGGTAATAGACTTTTCCCCCAAGCATGATTGAACTTGGTTTTTGGAGGGGGTGTTAGCCTTGGATTTTCGGACAAATTGATCCTGACTCGACGAGCCCCATTTGAATGAGTATTAGCCTTAGATTTCAAACCTTGTTCATATCCAAGACCTTTTTAGTTGGTATTAGACTTCAATTTTATGGGTAATAGACTTTTCCCCCAAGCATGATTGAACTTGGTTTTTGGAGGGGGTGTTAGCCTTGGATTTTCGGACAAATTGATCCTGACTCGACGAGCCCCATTTGAATGAGTATTAGCCTTAGATTTCAAACCTTGTTCATATCCAAGCCTTTTTAGTGGTATTAGACTTCAATTTTATGGGTAATAGACTTTTCCCCCAAGCATGATTGAACTTGGTTTTTGGAGGGGGTGTTAGCCTTGGATTTTCGGACAAATTGATCCTCACTCGACGAGCCCCATTTGAATGAGTATTAGCCTTAGATTTCAAACCTTGTTCATATCCAAGCCCTTTTTAGTTGGTATTAGACTTCAATTTTATGGGTAATAGACTTTTCCCCCAAGCATGATTGAACTTGGTTTTTGGAGGGGGTGTTAGCCTTGGATTTTCGGACAAATTGATCCGTACTCGACGAGCCCCATTTGAATGAGTATTAGCCTTAGATTTCAAACCTTGTTCATATCCAAGCCCTTTTTAGTTGGTATTAGACTTCAATTTTATGGGTAATAGACTTTTCCCCCAAGCATGATTGAACTTGGTTTTTGGAGGGGGTGTTAGCCTTGGATTTTCGGACAAATTGATCCTGACTCGACGAGCCCCATTTGAATGAGTATTAGCCTTAGATTTATAACCTTGTTCATATCCAAGACCTTTTTAGTTGGTATTAGACTTCAATTTTATGGGTAATAGACTTTTCCCCCAAGCATGATTGAACTTGGTTTTTGGAGGGGGTGTTAGCCTTGGATTTTCGGACAAATTGATCCTGACTCGACGAGCCCCATTTGAATGAGTATTAGCCTTAGATTTCAAAACCTTGTTCATATCCAAGCCCTTTTTAGTTGGTATTAGACTTCAATTTTATGGGTAATAGACTTTTCCCCCAAGCATGATTGAACTTGGTTTTTGGAGGGGGTGTTATCCTTGGATTTTCGGACAAATTGATCCTGACTCGACGAGCCCCATTTAAATGAGTATTAGCCTTAGATTTCAACCTTGTTCATATCCAAGCCCTTTTTAGTTGGTATTAGACTTCAATTTTATGGGTAATAGACTGTTCCCCCAAGCATGATTGAACTTGGTTTTTGGAGGGGGTGTTAGCCTTGGATTTTCGGACAATTTGATCCTGACTCGACGAGCCCCATTTGAATGAGTATTAGCTTTAGATTTCAAACCTTGTTCATATCCAAGCCCTTTTTAGTTGGTATTAGACTTCAATTTTATGGGTAATAGACTTTTCCCCCAAGCATGATTGAACTTGGTTTTTGGAGGGGGTGTTAGCCTTGGATTTTCGGACAAATTGATCCTGACTCGACGAGCCCCATTTGAATGAGTATTAGCCTTAGATTTAAACCTTGTTCATATCCAAGCCCTTTTTAGTTGGTATTAGACTTCAATTTTATGGGTAATAGACTTTTCCCCCAAGCATGATTGAACTTGGTTTTTGGAGGGGGTGTTAGCCTTGGATTTTCGGACAAATTGATCCTGACTCGACGAGCCCCATTTGAATGAGTAGTTAGCCTTAGATTTCAACCTTGTTCATATCCAAGCCCTTTTTAGTTGGTATTAGACTTCAATTTTAGTGGTAATAGACATTTCCCCCAAGCATGATTGAACTTGGTTTTTGGAGGGGGTGTTAGCCTTGGATTTTCGGACAAATTGATCCTGACTCGACGAGCCCCATTTGAATGAGTATTAGCCTTAGATTTCAAACCTTGTTCATATCCAAGACCTTTTTAGTTGGTATTAGACTTCAATTTTTTGGGTAATAGACTTTTCCCCCAAGCATGATTGAACTAGGTTTTTCGTGGGGGTGTTAGCCATGGATTTTCGGACAATTTTATCCCTACTCGACGAGCCCCAATTCAACGTGCATTAGGCTTAGATTTTTAACCTTGTTCATATCCAAGCCCTTTTAGAAGGTATTAGACTTCAATTTTATGGGTAATAGACATTTCCCCCAAGCATGATTGAACTTGGTTTTTGGAGGGGGTGTTAGCCTTGGATTTTCGGACAAATTGATCCTGACTCGACGAGCCCCATTTGAATGAGTATTAGCCTAAGATTTCTAACCTTGTTCATATCCAAGCCCTTTGTAGGTGGTATTAGACTTCAATTTTATGGGTAATAGACTTTTCTCCCAAGCATGATCGAACTTGGTTTTTGGAGGGGGTGTTAGCCTTGGATTTTCGGACAAAGTGATCCTCACTCGACGAGCCCCATTTGAATAAGTATTAGCCTTATATTTCTAACCTTGGTCATATCCAAGCCCTTTTTAGATGGTATTAGACTTCAATTTTAAGGGTAATAGACTTTTTCCCCAAGCCTGATTGAACTTGGTTTTTGGACGGGGTGTAAGCCTTGGATTTTCGGACAAATTGATCCTCACTGGACGAGCCCCATTTCAATGAGTATTAGCCTTATATTTATAACCTTGTTCATATCCAAGACCTTTTTAGGTGGTATTAGACTTCAATTTTATGGGTAATAGACTTTTCCCCCAAGCATGATTGAACTTGGTTTTAGGAGGGGGTGTTAGCCTTGGATTTTCGGACAAATTGATCCTGACTCGACGAGCCTCATTTGAATGAGTATTACCCTTAGAATTATAACCTTGTTCACATCCAAGCCTTTTTAGGTGGTATTAGACTTCAATTTTATGGATAATAGAGTTTTCCCCCAAGCATGATTGAACTTGGATTTAGGAGGGGGTGTTATCCTTGGATTTTCGGACAAATTGATCCTGACTCGACGAGTCCCATTTCAATGAGTATTAGCCTTAGATTTATAACCTGGTTCATATCCAAGCCCTTTTAGTTGGCATCAGACTTCAATTTTATGGGCAATAGAGTTTTCCCCCAAGCATGATTGAACTTGGTTTTTGGAGGGGGTGTTAGACTTGGATTTTCGGAAAAATTGATCCTCACTCGACGAGGCCCATTTCAATGAGTTTTAGCCTTAGATTTCAAACCTTGTTCATATCCAAGCCCTTTTTAGTTGGTATTAGACTTTAATTTTATGGGTAATAGACTTTTCCCCCAAGCATGATTGAACTTGGTTTTTGGAGGGGGTGTTAGCCTTGGATTTTCGGACAAATTGATCCTCACTCGACGAGCCCCATTTGAATGAGTATTAGCCTTAGATTTATGACCTTGTTCATATCCAAGCCCTTTTTAGTTGGTATTAGACTTCAATTTTATGGGTAATAGACTTTTCCCCCAAGCATGATTGAACTTGGTTTTTGGAGGGGGTGTTAGCCTTGGATTTTCGGACAAATTGATCCTCACTCGACGAGCCCCATTTGAATGAGTACTAGCCTTAGATTTCAAACCTTGTTCATATCCAAGCCCTTTTTAGGTGGTATTATACTTCAATTTTATGGGTAATAGACTTTCCCCCAAGCATAAGTGAACTTGGTTTTTGGAGGGGGTGTTAGCCTTGGATTTTCGGACAAATTGATCCTGACTCGACGAGCCCCATTTGAATGAGTATTAGCCTAAGATTTCTAACCTTGTTTATATCCAAGCCCTTTGTAGGTGGTATTAGACTTCAATTTTATGGGTAATAGACGTTTCCCCCAAGCATGATCGAACTTGGTTTTTGGAGGGGGTGTTAGCCTTGGATTTTCGGATAAATTGATCCTGACTCGACGAGTCCCATTTAAATGAGTACTAGCCTTATATTTCTAACCTTGCTCATATCCAAGCCCTTTTTAGTTGGTATTAGACTTGAATTTATGGGTAATAGACTTTTCCCCCAAGCATGATTGAACTTGGTTTTTGGAGGGGGTGTTAGCTTGGATTTTCGGACAAATTGATCCTGACTCGACGAGCCCATTTAATGAGTATTAGCCTTAGATTTCTAACCTTGTTCATATCCAAGCCCTCGTTAGTTGGTATTAGACTTCAATTTTATGGGTAATAGACTTTTCCCCCAAGCATGATTGAACTTGGTTTTTGGGGGGTGTTAGCCTGGATTTTCGGACAAATTGATCCCACTCGACGAGCCCCATTCAACGTGATTAGCTTAGATTTTAACCTTGTTCATATCCAAGCCCTTTTTAGTTGGTATTAGACTTCAATTTTGGGTAATAGACTTTTCCCCCAAGCATGATTGAACTTGGTTTTTGGAGGGGGTGTTAGCCTTGGATTTTCGGACAAATGATCCTCACTCGACGAGCCCCATTTGAATAAGTATTAGCCTTAGATTTCAAACCTTGTTCATATCCAAGCCCTTTTTAGTTGGTATTATACTTCAATTTTATGGGTAATAGACTTTTCCCCCAAGCATGATTGAACTTGGTTTTTGGAGGGGGTGTTAGCCTTGGATTTTCGGACAAATTGATCCTGACTCGACGAGCCCCATGTAAATGAGTATTAGCCTTATATTTATAACCTTGTTCATATCCAAGCCCTCGATAGTAGGTATTAGACTTCAATTTTATGGGTAATAGACTTTTCCCCCAAGCATGATCGAACTTGGTTTTTGGAGGGGGTGTTAGCCTTGGATTTTCGGACAAATTGATCCTGACTCGACGAGCCCCATTTGAATGAGTATTAGCCTAAGATTTCTAACCTTGTTCATATCCAAGCCCTTTGTAGGTGGTATTAGACTTCAATTTTATGGGTAATAGACTTTTCCCCCAAGCATGATCGAACTTGGTTTTTGGAGGGGGTGTTAGCCTTGGATTTTCGGATAAATTGATCCTGACTCGACGAGTCCCATTTAAATGAGTACTAGCCTTATATTTCTAACCTTGCTCATATCCAAGCCCTTTTTAGTTGGTATTAGACTTGAATTTATGGGTAATAGACTTTTCCCCCAAGCATGATTGAACTTGGTTTTTGGAGGCGGTGTTAGCCTTGGATTTTCGGACAAATTGATCCTGACTCGACGAGCCCCATTTGAATGAGTATTAGCCTAAGATTTCTAACCTTGTTCATATCCAAGCCCTTTGTAGGTGGTATTAGACTTCAATTTTATGGGTAATAGACTTTTCCCCCAAGCATGATCGAACTTGGTTTTTGGAGGGGGTGTTAGCCTTGGATTTTCGGATAAATTGATCCAGACTCGACGAGTCCCATTTCAATGAGTACTAGCCTTATATTTCTAACCTTGCTCATATCCAAGCCCTTTTTAGTTGGTATTAGACTTGAATTTATGGGTAATAGACTTTTCCCCCAAGCATGATTGAACTTGGTTTTTGGAGGGGGTGTTAGCCTTGGATTTTCGGACAAATGATCCTCACTCGACGAGCCCCATTTGAATAAGTATTAGCCTTAGATTTCAAACCTTGTTCATATCCAAGCCCTTTTAGTTGGTATTATACTTCAATTTTATGGGTAAGACTTTTCCCCCAAGCATGATTGAACTTGGTTTTTGGAGGGGGTGTTAGCCTTGGATTTTCGGACAAATTGATCCTGACTCGACGAGCCCCATTTAAATGAGTACTAGCCTTATATTTCTAACCTTGTTCATATCCAAGACCTTTTTAGTTGGTATTAGACTTCAATTTTATGGGTAATAGACTTTTCCCCCAAGCATGATCGAACTTGGTTTTTGGAGGGGGTGTTAGACTTCGATTTTCAGACAAATTGATCCTGACTCGAAGAACCCCATGTAAATGAGTATTAGCCTTATATTTATAACATTTTTCATATCCAAGCCCTCGATAGTAGGTATTAGACTTCAATTTTATGGGTAATAGACTTTTACCCCAAGCATGATTGAACTTGGTTTTTGGAGGGGGTGTTAGCCTTGGATTTTCAGACAAATTGATCCTGACTCGACGAGCCCCATTTGAATGAGTATTAGCCTAAGATTTCTAACCTTGTTCATATCCAAGCCCTTTGTAGGTGGTATTAGACTTCAATTTTATGGGTAATAGACTTTTCCCCCAAGTATGATCGAACTTGGTTTTTGGAGGGGGTGTTAGCCTTGGATTTTCGGATAAATTGATCCTGAATCGACGAGTCCCATTTAAATGAGTACTAGCCTTATATTTCAAACCTTGCTCATATCCAAGCCCTTTTTAGTTGGTATTAGACTTGAATTTATGGGTAATAGACTTTTCCCCCAAGCATGATTGAACTTGGTTTTTGGAGGGGGTGTTAGCCTTGGATTTTCGGACAAATTGATCCTGACTCGACGAGTCCCATTTGAATGAGTATTAGCCTTACATTTCTAACCTTGTTCATATCCAAGCCCTCGTTAGTTGGTATTAGACTTCAATTTTATGGGTAATAGACTTTTCCCTCAAGCATGATTGAACTGGGATTTAGGAGGCGGTGTTATCCTTGGATTTTCGGACAAATTGATCCTGACTCGACGAGTCCCATTTCAATGAGTATTAGCCTTAGATTTATAACCTGGTTCATATCCAAGCCCTTTTAGTTGACATTAGACTTCAATTTTATGGGAATAGACTTTTTCCCCAAGCATGATTGAACTTAGTTTTTGGAGGGGGTGTTAGCCTTGGATTTTCGGACAAATTGATCCTCACTCGACGAGCCCGATTTCAATGAGTATTAGGCTTAGATTTATAACCTTGTCCATATCCAAGCCCTTTTTAGTTGGTATTAGACTTCAATTTTTTGGGTAATAGACGTTTCCCCCAAGCATGATTGAACTTGGTTTTTGGAGGGGGTGTTAGCCGTGCATTTTCGGACAAATTGATCCTCACTCGACGAGCCACATTTGAATGAGTATTAGCCTTATATTTCTAACCTTGTTCATATCCAAGCCGTTTTTAGTTGGTATTAGACTTCAATTTTATGGGTAATAGTCTTTTCCCCCAAGCATGATTGAACTCGGTTTTTGGAGGGGGTGTTAGCCTTGGATTTTCGGACAAATTGATCCTCACTCGACGAGCCCCATTTGAATGAGTATTAGCCTTAGATTTATAACCTTGTTCATATCCAAGACCTTTTTAGGTGGTATTAGACTTCAATTTTATGGGTAATAGACTTTTCCCCCAAGCATGATTGAACTTGGTTTTTGGAGGGGGTGTTAGCCTTGGATTTTCGGACAAATTGATCCTGACTCGACGAGCCCATTTGAATGAGTACTAGCCTTAGATTTCAAACCTTGTTCATATCCAAGCCCTTTTTAGTTGGTATTAGACTTCAATTTTATGGGTAATAGACTTTTCCCCCAAGCATGATTGAACTTGGTTTTTGGAGGGGGTGTTAGCCTTGGATTTTCGGACAAATTGATCCTGACTCGACGAGTCCCATTTGAATGAGTATTAGCCTTAATTTCTAACCTTGTTCATATCCAAGCCCTTTGTTAGTTGGTATTAGACTTCAATTTTATGGGTAATAGACTTTTCCCCCAAGCATGATTGAACTTGGTTTAGGAGGGGGTGTTAGCCTTGGATTTTCGGACAAATTGATCCTGACTCGACGAGTCCCATTTCAATGAGTATTAGCCTTAGATTTCTAACCTTGGTTCATATCCAAGCCCTTTTTAGTTGGTATTAGACTTGAATTTTATGGGTAATAGACTTTTCCCCCAAGCATGATTGAACTTGGTTTTTGGAGGGGGTGTTAGCCTTGGATTTTCGGACAAATTGATCCTGACTCGACGAGCCCATTTGAATGAGTATTAGCCTTAGATTTATAACCTTGTTCATATCCAAGCCCTTTTTAGTTGGTATTAGACTTCAATTTTATGGGTAATAGACTTTTCCCCCAAGCATGATTGAACTTGGTTTTTGGAGGGGGTGTTAGCCTGGATTTTCGGACAAATTGATCCTACTCGACGAGCCCATTTAAATGAGTATTAGCCTTATATTTCTAACCTTGTTCATATCCAAGCCCTTTTTAGTTGGTATTAGACTTCAATTTTATGGGTAATAGACTTTTCCCCCAAGCATGATTGAACTTGGTTTTTGGAGGGGGTGTTAGCCTTGGATTTTCGGACAAATTGATCCTCACTCGACGAGCCCCATTTGAATGAGTATTAGCCTTAGATTTCAAACCTTGTTCATATCCAAGCCCTTTTTAGTTGGTATTAGACTTCAATTTTATGGGTAATAGACTTTTCCCCCAAGCATGATTGAACTTGGTTTTTGGAGGGGGTGTTAGCCTTGGATTTTCGGACAAATTGATCCTGACTCGACGAGCCCCATTTGAATGAGTATTAGCCTTAGATTATAACCTTGTTCATATACAAGCCTTTTTAGTTGGTATTAGACTTCAATTTTATGGGTAATAGACTTTTCCCCCAAGCATGATTGAACTTGGTTTTTGGAGGGGGTGTTAGCCTTGGATTTTCAGACAAATTGATCCTGACTCGACGAGCCCCATTTGAATGAGTATTAGCCTAAGATTTCTAACCTTGTTCATATCCAAGCCCTTTGTAGGTGGTATTAGACTTCAATTTTATGGGTAATAGACTTTTCCCCCAAGCATGATCGAACTTGGTTTTTGGAGGGGGTGTTAGCCTTGGATTTTCGGATAAATTGATCCTGACTCGACGAGCCCCATTTCAATGAGTACTAGCCTTATATTTCTAACCTTGCTCATATCCAAGCCCTTTTTAGTTGGTATTAGACTTGAATTTATGGGTAATAGACTTTTCCCCCAAGCATGATTGAACTTGGTTTTTGGAGGGGGTGTTAGCCTTGGATTTTCGGACAAATTGATCCTGACTCGACGAGCCCCATTTGAATGAGTATTAGCCTAAGATTTCTTACCTTGTTCATATCCAAGCCCTTTGTAGGTGGTATTAGACTTCAATTTTATGGGTAATAGACTTTTCCCCCAAGCATGATCGAACTTGGTTTTTGGAGGGGGTGTTAGCCTTGGATTTTCGGATAAATTGATCCTGACTCGACGAGTCCCATTTAAATGAGTACTAGCCTTATATTTCTAACCTTGCTCATATCCAAGCCCTTTTTAGTTGGTATTAGACTTGAATTTATGGGTAATAGACTTTTCCCCCAAGCATGATTGAACTTGGTTTTTGGAGGGGGTGTTAGCCTTGGATTTTCGGACAAAGTGATCCTCACTCGACGAGCCCCATTTGAATAAGTATTAGCCTTAGATTTCAAACCTTGTTCATATCCAAGCCCTTTTTAGTTGGTATTATACTTCAATTTTATGGGTAAGACTTTTCCCCCAAGCATGATTGAACTTGGTTTTTGGAGGGGGTGTTAGCCTTGGATTTTCGGACAAATTGATCCTGACTCGACGAGCCCCATTTAAATGAGTACTAGCCTTATATTTCTAACCTTGTTCATATCCAAGACCTTTTTAGTTGGTATTAGACTTCAATTTTATGGGTAATAGACTTTTCCCCCAAGCATGATCGAACTTGGTTTTTGGAGGGGGTGTTAGACTTCGATTTTCAGACAAATTGATCCTGACTCGAAGAACCCCATGTAAATGAGTATTAGCCTTATATTTATAACATTTTTCATATCCAAGCCCTCGATAGTAGGTATTAGACTTCAATTTTATGGGTAATAGACTTTTACCCCAAGCATGATTGAACTTGGTTTTTGCAGGGGGTGTTAACCTTGGATTTTCGGACAAATTGATCCTGACTCGACGAGCCCCATTTGAATGAGTATTAGCCTAAGATTTCTAACCTTGTTCATATCCAAGCCCTTTGTAGGTGGTATTAGACTTCAATTTTATGGGTAATAGACTTTTCCCCCAAGCATGATCGAACTTGGTTTTTGGAGGGGGTGTTAGCCTTGGATTTTCGGATAAATTGATCCTGAATCGACGAGTCCCATTTAAATGAGTACTAGCCTTATATTTCAAACCTTGCTCATATGCAAGCCCTTTTTAGTTGGTATTAGACTTGAATTTATGGGTAATAGACTTTTCCCCCAAGCATGATTGAACTTGGTTTTTGGAGGGGGTGTTAGCCTTGGATTTTCGGACAAATTGATCCTGACTCGACGAGTCCCATTTGAATGAGTATTAGCCTTACATTTCAAACCTTGTTCATATCCAAGCCCTCGTTAGTTGGTATTAGACTTCAATTTTATGGGTAATAGACTTTTCCCTCAAGCATGATTGAATTGGGATTTAGGAGGCGGTGTTATCCTTGGATTTTCGGACAAATTGATCCTGACTCGACGAGTCCCATTTCAATGAGTATTAGCCTTAGATTTATAACCTGGTTCATATCCAAGCCCTTTTAGTTGGCATTAGACTTCAATTTTATGGGTAATAGACTTTTCCCCCAAGCATGATTGAACTTGGTTTTTGGAGGGGGTGTTAGCCTTGGATTTTCGGACAAATTGATCCTCACTCGACGAGCCCCATTTCAATGAGTATTAGCCTTAGATTTCAAACCTTGTTCATATCCAAGCCCTTTTTAGTTGGTATTAGACTTCAATTTTATGGGTAATAGACTTTTCCCCCAAGCATGATTGAACTTGGTTTTTGGAGGGGGTGTTAGCCTTGGATTTTCGGACAAATTGATCCTCACTCGACGAGCCCCATTTGAATGAGTATTAGCCTTATATTTCTAACCTTGTTCATATCCAAGCCCTTTTTAGTTGGTATTAGACTTCAATTTTATGGGTAATAGACTTTTCCCCCAAGCATGATTGAACTTGGTTTTTGGAGGGGGTGTTAGCCTTGGATTTTCGGACAAATTGATCCTCACTCGACGAGCCCCATTTCAATGAGTATTAGCCTTAGATTTATAACCTTGTTCATATCCAAGACCTTTTTAGGTGGTATTAGACTTCAATTTTATGGGTAATAGACTTTTCCCCCAAGCATGATTGAACTTGGTTTTTGGAGGGGGTGTTAGCCTTGGATTTTCGGACAAATTGATCCTGACTCGACGAGCCCATTTGAATGAGATTAGCCTTAGATTTCAAACCTTGTTCATATCCAAGCCTTTTTAGTTGGTATTAGACTTCAATTTTATGGGTAATAGACTTTTCCCCCAAGCATGATTGAACTTGGTTTTTGGAGGGGGTGTTAGCCTTGGATTTTCGGACAAATTGATCCTGACTCGACGAGTCCCATTTGAATGAGTATTAGCCTTAGAATTATAACCTTGTTCATATCCAAGCCTTTTTAGTTGGTATTAGACTTCAATTTTATGGGTAATAGACTTTTCCCCCAAGCATGATTGAACTTGGATTTAGGAGGGGGTGTTATCCTTGGATTTTCGGACAAATTGATCCTGACTCGACGAGTCCCATTTCAATGAGTATTAGCCTTAGATTTATAACCTGGTTCATATCCAAGCCCTTTTTAGTTGGTATTAGACTTCAATTTTATGGGTAATAGACTTTTCCCCCAAGCATGATTGAACTTGGTTTTTGGAGGGGGTGTTAGCCTTGGATTTTCGGACAAATTGATCCTCACTCGACGAGCCCCATTTGAATGAGTATTAGCCTTAGATTTATAACCTTGTTCATATCCAAGCCCTTTTTAGTTGGTATTAGACTTCAATTTTATGGGTAATAGACTTTTGCCCCAAGCATGATTGAACTTGGTTTTTGGAGGGGGTGTTAGCCTTGGATTTTCGGACAAATTGATCCTGACTCGACGAGCCCCATTCGAATGAGTTTTAGCCTTAGATTTCAAACCTTGTTCATATCCAAGCCCTTTTTAGTTGGTATTATACTTCAATTTTATGGGTAATAGACTTTCCCCCAAGCATGATTGAACTTGGTTTTTGGAGGGGGTGTTAGCCATGGATTTTCGGACAATTTGATCCCTACTCGACGAGCCCCATTTCAATGAGTATTAGCCTTAGATTTCAAACCTTGTTCATATCCAAGCCCTTTTTAGTTGGTATTAGACTTCAATTTTATGGGTAATAGACTTTTCCCCCAAGCATGATTGAACTTGGTTTTTGGAGGGGGTGTTAGCCTTGGATTTTCGGACAAAGTGATCCTCACTCGACGAGCCCCATTTGAATAAGTATTAGCCTTAGATTTCAAACCTTGTTCATATCCAAGCCCTTTTTAGTTGGTATTAGACTTCAATTTTATGGGTAATAGACTTTTCCCCCAAGCATGATTGAACTTGGTTTTTGGAGGGGGTGTTAGCCTTGGATTTTCGGACAAATTGACCCTCACTCGACGACCCCATTTGAATGAGTATTAGCCTTAGATTTCAAACCTTGTTCATATGCAAGACCTTTTTGGATGGTATTAGACTTCAATTTTATGGGTAATAGACTTTTCCCCCAAGCATGATGGAACTTGGTTTTTGGAGGGGGTGTTAGACTTGGATTTTCGGACAATTTGATCCCTACTCGACGAGCCCCAATTCAATGAGTATTAGCCTTAGATTTTTAACCTTGTTCATATCCAAGCCCTTTTTAGTTGGTATTATACTTCAATTTTATGGGTAATAGACTTTTCCCCCAAGCATGATTGAACTTGGTTTTTGGAGGGGGTGTTAGCCTTGGATTTTCGGACAAATTGATCCTGACTCGACGAGCCCCATTCGAATGAGTTTTAGCCTTAGATTTCAAACCTTGTTCATATCCAAGCCCTTTTTAGTTGGTATTAGACTTCAATTTTATGGGTAATAGACTTTTCCCCCAAGCATGATTGAACTTGGTTTTTGGAGGGGGTGTTAGCCTTGGATTTTCGGACAAATTGATCCTGACTCGACGAGCCCCATTTAAATGAGTATTAGCCTTAGATTTCAAACCTTGTCATATCCAAGCCCTTTTTAGTTGGTATTAGACTTCAATTTTATGGGTAATAGACTTTTCCCCCAAGCATGATTGAACTTGGTTTTTGGAGGGGGTGTTAGCCTTGGATTTTCGGACAAATTGATCCTCACTCGACGAGCCCCATTTGAATGAGTATTAGCCTTAGATTTCAAACCTTGTTCATATCCAAGCCCTTTTTAGTTGGTATTAGACTTCAATTTTATGGGTAATAGACTTTTCCCCCAAGCATGATTGAAATTGGTTTTTGGAGGGGGTGTTAGCCTTGGATTTTCGGACAAATTGATCCTCACTCGACGAGCCCCATTTGAATGAGTATTAGCCTTAGATTTCAAACCTTGTTCATATGCAATCCCTTTTTAGTTGGTATTAGACTTCAATTTTATGGGTAATAGACTTTTCCCCCAAGCATGATTGAACTTGGTTTTTGGAGTGGGTGTTAGACTTGGATTTTCGGACAATTTAATCCCTACTCGACGAGCCCCAATTCAATGAGTATTAGCCTTAGATTTTTAACCTTGTTCATTTCCAAGACCTTTTTAGATGGTATTAGACTTCAATTTTATGGGTAATAGACTTTTCCCCAAGCATGATTGAACTTGGTTTTTGGAGGGGGTGTTAGCCTTGGATTTTCGGACAAAGTGATCCTCACTCAACGAGCCCCATTTGAATGAGTATTAGCCTTAGATTTCAAACCTTGTTCATATCCAAGCCTTTTTAGTGGTATTAGACTTCAATTTTATGGGTAATAGACTTTTCCCCCAAGCATGATTAACTTGGTTTTTGGAGGGGGTGTTAGCCTTGGATTTTCGGACAAATTGATCCTCACTCGACGAGCCCCATTTAATGAGTATTAGCCTTATATTTCAAACCTTGTTCATATCCAAGCCCTTTTTAGTTGGTATTAGACTTCAATTTTTGGGTAATAGACTTTTCCCCCAAGCATGATTGAACTTGGTTTTTGGAGGGGGTGTTAGCCTTGGATTTTCGGACAAATTGATCCGTACTCGACGAGCCCCATTTGAATGAGTATTAGCCTTAGATTTCAAACCTTGTTCATATCCAAGACCTTTTTAGTTGGTATTAGACTTCAATTTTATGGGTAATAGACTTTTCCCCCAAGCATGATTGAACTTGTTTTTGGAGGGGGTGTTAGCCTTGGATTTTCGGACAAATTGATCCTGACTCGACGAGCCCCATTTGAATGAGTATTAGCCTTAGATTTCAAACCTTGTTCATATCCAAGCCCTTTTTAGTTGGTATTAGACTTCAATTTTATGGGTAATAGACTTTTCCCCCAAGCATGATTGAACTTGGTTTTTGGAGGGGGTGTTAGCCTTGGATTTTCGGACAAATTGATCCTCACTCGACGAGCCCCATTTGAATGAGTATTAGCCTTAGATTTCAAACCTTGTTCATATCCAAGCCCTTTTTAGTTGGTATTAGACTTCAATTTTATGGGTAATAGACTTTTCCCCCAAGCATGATTGAACTTGGTTTTTGGAGGGGGTGTTAGCCTTGGATTTTCGGACAAATGATCCTGACTCGACGAGCCCCATTTGAATGAGTATTAGCCTTAGATTTATAACCTTGTTCATATCCAAGACCTTTTTAGTTGGTATTAGACTTCAATTTTATGGGTAATAGACTTTTCCCCCAAGCATGATTGAACTTGGTTTTTGGAGGGGGTGTTAGCCTTGGATTTTCGGACAAATTGATCCTACTCGACGAGCCCCATTTGAATGAGTATTAGCCTTAGATTTCAAACCTTGTTCATATCCAAGACCTTTTTAGTTGGTATTAGACTTCAATTTTATGGGTAATAGACTTTTCCCCCAAGCATGATTGAACTTGGTTTTTGGAGGGGGTGTTAGCCTTGGATTTTCGGACAAATTGATCCTGACTCGACGAGCCCCATTTGAATGAGTATTAGCCTTAGATTTCAAACCTTGTTCATATCCAAGCCTTTTTAGTTGGTATTAGACTTCAATTTTATGGGTAATAGACTTTTCCCCCAAGCATGATTGAACTTGGTTTTTGGAGGGGGTGTTAGCCTTGGATTTTCGGACAAATTGATCCTCACTCGACGAGCCCCATTTGAATGAGTATTAGCCTTAGATTTCAAACCTTGTTCATATCCAAGACCTTTTTAGTTGGTATTAGACTTCAATTTTATGGGTAATAGACTTTTCCCCCAAGCATGATTGAACTTGGTTTTTGGAGGGGGTGTTAGCCTTGGATTTTCGGACAAATTGATCCGTACTCGACGAGCCCCATTTGAATGAGTATTAGCCTTAGATTTCAAACCTTGTTCATATCCAAGACCTTTTTAGTTGGTATTAGACTTCAATTTTATGGGTAATAGACTTTTCCCCCAAGCATGATTGAACTTGGTTTTTGGAGGGGGTGTTAGCCTTGGATTTTCGGACAAATTGATCCGTACTCGACGAGCCCCATTTGAATGAGTATTAGCCTTAGATTTATAACCTTGTTCATATCCAAGCCCTTTTTAGTTGGTATTAGACTTCAATTTTATGGGTAATAGACTTTTCCCCCAAGCATGATTGAACTTGGTTTTTGGAGGGGGTGTTAGCCTTGGATTTTCGGACAAATTGATCCTGACTCGACGAGCCCCATTTGAATGAGTATTAGCCTTAGATTTCAAACCTTGTTCATATCCAAGCCCTTTTTAGTTGGTATTAGACTTCAATTTTATGGGTAATAGACTTTTCCCCCAAGCATGATTGAACTTGGTTTTTGGAGGGGGTGTTAGCCTTGGATTTTCGGACAATTGATCCTACTCGACGAGCCCCATTTGAATGAGTATTAGCCTTAGATTTCAAACCTTGTTCATATCCAAGCCCTTTTTAGTTGGTATTAGACTTCAATTTTATGGGTAATAGACTTTTCCCCCAAGCATGATTGAACTTGGTTTTTGGAGGGGGTGTTAGCCTTGGATTTTCGGACAAATTGATCCTGACTCGACGAGCCCCTTTGAATGAGTATTAGCCATAGATTTCAAACCTTGTTCATATACAAGCCCTTTTTAGTTGGTATTAGACTTCAATTTTATGGGTAATAGACTTTTCCCCCAAGCATGATTGAACTTGGTTTTTGGAGGGGGTGTTAGCCTTGGATTTTCGGACAAATTGATCCGTACTCGACGAGCCCCATTTGAATGAGTATTAGCCTTAGATTTATAACCTTGTTCATATCCAAGCCTTTTTAGTTGGTATTAGACTTCAATTTTATGGGTAATAGACTTTTCCCCCAAGCATGATTGAACTTGGTTTTTGGAGGGGGTGTTAGCCTTGGATTTTCGGACAAATTGATCCTCTCGACGAGCCCCATTTGAATGAGTATTAGCCTTAGATTTCAAACCTTGTTCATATCCAAGACCCTTTTTAGTTGGTATTAGACTTCAATTTTATGGGTAATAGACTTTTCCCCCAAGCATGATTGAACTTGGTTTTTGGAGGGGGTGTTAGCCTTGGATTTTCGGACAAATTGATCCGTACTCGACGAGCCCCATTGAATGAGTATTAGCCTTAGATTTCAAACCTTGTTCATATCCAAGACCCTTTTTAGTTGGTATTAGACTTCAATTTTGTGGGTTATAGACTTTTCCCCCAAACGTGATTGAACTTGGTTTTTGGAGGGGGTGTTAGCCTTGGATTTTCGGACAAATCGATCCTGACTCGACGAGCCCCATTTCAATGAGTATTGACCTTAGATTTATAACCTTGTTCATATCCAAGCCCTTTTTAGTTGGTATTAGACTTCAATTTTATGGGTACTAGACTTTTCCCCCAAGCATGATTGAACTTGGTTTTTGGAGGGGGTGTTAGCCTTGGATTTTCGGACAAATTGATCCGTACTCGGCGAGCCCCATTTGAATGAGTATTAGCCTTAGATTTGAAACCTTGTTCATATCCAAGACCTTTTTAGTTGGTATTAGACTTCAATTTTATGGGTAATAGACTTTTCCCCCAAGCATGATTGAACTTGGTTTTTGGAGGGGGTGTTAGCCTTGGATTTTCGGACAAATTGATCCGTACTCGACGAGCCCCATTTGAATGAGTATTAGCCTTAGATTTCAAACCTTGTTCATATCCAAGCCCTTTTTAGTTGGTATTAGACTTCAATTTTATGGGTAATAGACTTTTCCCCCAAGCATGATTGAACTTGGTTTTTGGAGGGGTGTTAGCCTTGGATTTTCGGACAAATTGATCCTGACTCGACGAGCCCCATTTGAATGAGTATTAGCCTTAGATTTCAAACCTTGTTCATATCCAAGACCTTTTTAGTTGGTATTAGACTTCAATTTTATGGGTAATAGACTTTTCCCCCAAGCATGATTGAACTTGGTTTTTGGAGGGGGTGTTAGCCTTGGATTTTCGGACAAATTGATCCTGACTCGACGAGCCCCATTTGAATGAGTTTAGCCTTAGATTTCAAACCTTGTTCATATCCAAGACCTTTTTAGTTGGTATTAGACTTCAATTTTATGGGTAATAGACTTTTCCCCCAAGCATGATTGAACTTGGTTTTTGGAGGGGGTGTTAGCCTTGGATTTTCGGACAAATTGATCCGACTCGACGAGCCCCATTTGAATGAGTTTTAGCCTTAGATTTCAAACCTTGTTCATATCCAAGCCCTTTTTAGTTGGTATTAGACTTCAATTTTATGGGTAATAGACTTTTCCCCCAAGCATGATTGAACTTGGTTTTTGGAGGGGGTGTTAGCCTTGGATTTTCGGACAAATTGATCCTACTCGACGAGCCCCATTTGAATGAGTATTAGCCTTAGATTTCAAACCTTGTTCATATCCAAGACCTTTTTAGTTGGTATTAGACTTCAATTTTATGGGTAATAGACTTTTCCCCCAAGCATGATTGAACTTGTTTTTGGAGGGGGTGTTAGCCTTGGATTTTCGGACAAATTGATCCTGACTCGACGAGCCCCATTTGAATGAGTTTAGCCTTAGATTTCAAACCTTGTTCATATCCAAGCCCTTTTTAGTTGGTATTAGACTTCAATTTTATGGGTAATAGACTTTTCCCCCAAGCATGATTGAACTTGGTTTTTGGAGGGGGTGTTAGCCTTGGATTTTCGGACAAATTGATCCTGACTCGACGAGCCCCATTTGATTGAGTATTAGCCTTAGATTTATAACCTTGTTCATATCCAAGACCTTTTTAGTTGGTATTAGACTTCAATTTTATGGGTAATAGACTTTTCCCCAAGCATGATTGAACTTGGTTTTTGGAGGGGGTGTTAGCCTTGGATTTTCGGACAAATTGATCCTGACTCGACGAGCCCCATTTGAATGAGTTTAGCCTTAGATTTATAACCTTGTTCATATCCAAGACCTTTTTAGTTGGTATTAGACTTCAATTTTATGGGTAATAGACTTTTCCCCCAAGCATGATTGAACTTGGTTTTTGGAGGGGGTGTTAGCCTTGGATTTTCGGACAAATTGATCCTGACTCGACGAGCCCCATTTGAATGAGTTTAGCCTTAGATTTCAAACCTTGTTCATATCCAAGACCTTTTTAGTTGGTATTAGACTTCAATTTATGGGTAATAGACTTTTCCCCCAAGCATGATTGAACTTGGTTTTTGGAGGGGGTGTTAGCCTTGGATTTTCGGACAAATTGATCCTGACTCGACGAGCCCCATTTCAATGAGTTTAGCCTTAGATTTCAAACCTTGTTCATATCCAAGGCCTTTTTAGTTGGTATTAGACTTCAATTTTATGGGGAATAGACTTTTCCCCCAAGCATGATTGAACTTGGTTTTTGGAGGGGGTGTTAGCCTTGGATTTTCAGACAAATTGATCCTGACTCGACGAGCCCCATTTGAATGAGTATTAGCCTTAGATTTCAAACCTTGTTCATATCCAAGACCTTTTTAGTTGGTATTAGACTTCAATTTTATGGGTAATAGACTTTTCCCCCAAGCATGATTGAACTTGGTTTTTGGAGGGGGGTTAGCCTTGGATTTTCGGACAAATTGATCCTGACTCGACGAGCCCCATTTGAATGAGTTTAGCCTTAGATTTCAAACCTTGTTCATATCCAAGACCTTTTTAGTTGGTATTAGACTTCAATTTTATGGGTAATAGACTTTTCCCCCAAGCATGATTGAACTTGGTTTTTGGAGGGGGTGTTAGCCTTGGATTTTCGGACAAATTGATCCGTACTCGACGAGCCCCATTTGAATGAGTTTAGCCTTAGATTTCAAACCTTGTTCATATCCAAGCCCTTTTTAGTTGGTATTAGACTTCAATTTTATGGGTAATAGACTTTTCCCCCAAGCATGATTGAACTTGGTTTTTGGAGGGGGTGTTAGCCTTGGATTTTCGGACAAATTGATCCTGACTCGACGAGCCCCATTTGATTGAGTATTAGCCTTAGATTTATAACCTTGTTCATATCCAAGACCTTTTTAGTTGGTATTAGACTTCAATTTTATGGGTAATAGACTTTTCCCCAAGCATGATTGAACTTGGTTTTTGGAGGGGGTGTTAGCCTTGGATTTTCGGACAAATTGATCCTGACTCGACGAGCCCCATTTGAATGAGTATTAGCCTTAGATTTATAACCTTGTTCATATCCAAGACCTTTTTAGTTGGTATTAGACTTCAATTTTATGGGTAATAGACTTTTCCCCCAAGCATGATTGAACTTGGTTTTTGGAGGGGGTGTTAGCCTTGGATTTTCGGACAAATTGATCCTGACTCGACGAGCCCCATTTGAATGAGTTTTCGCCTTAGATTTCAAACCTTGTTCATACCAAATCCCTTTTTAGTTGGTATTAGACTTCAATTTCATGGGTAATAGACTTTTCCCCCAAGCATGATTGAACTTGGTTTTTGGAGGGGGTGTTAGCCTTGGATTTTCGGACAAATTGATCCGTACTCGACGAGCCCCATTTGAATGAGTGTTAGGCTTCGATTTTCAACCTTGTTCATATCCAAGACCTTTTTAGTTGGTATCAGACTTCAATTTTATGGGTAATAGACTTTTCCCCCAAGCATGATTGAACTTGGTTTTTGGAGGGGGTGTTAGCCTTGGATTTTCGGACAAATTGATCCGACTCGATGAGCCCCATTTGAATGAGTTTAGCCTTAGATTTCAAACCTTGTTCATATCCAAGCCCTTTTTAGTTGGTATTAGACTTCAATTTTATGGGTAATAGACTTTTCCCCCAAGCATGATTGAACTTGGTTTTTGGAGGGGGTGTTAGCCTTGGATTTTCGGACAAATTGATCCTGACTCGACGAGCCCCATTTGAATGAGTTTAGCCTTAGATTTTCAACCTTGTTCATATCCAAGACCTTTTTAGTTGGTATTAGACTTCAATTTTATGGGTAATAGACTTTTCCCCCAAGCATGATTGAACTTGGTTTTTGGAGGGGGTGTTAGCCTTGGATTTTCGGACAAATTGATCCGTACTCGACGAGCCCCATTTGAATGAGTTTAGCCTTAGATTTCAAACCTTGTTCATATCCAAGCCCTTTTTAGTTGGTATTAGACTTCAATTTTGTGGGTAATAGACTTTTCCCCCAAGCATGATTGAACTTGGTTTTTGGAGGGGTGTTAGCCTTGGATTTTCGGACAAATTGATCCTGCTCGACGAGCCCCATTTGAATGAGTATTAGCCTTAGATTTATAACCTTGTTCATATCCAAGACCTTTTTAGTTGGTATTAGACTTCAATTTTATGGGTAATAGACTTTTCCCCAAGCATGATTGAACTTGGTTTTTGGAGGGGGTGTTAGCCTTGGATTTTCGGACAAATTGATCCTGACTCGACGAGCCCCATTTGAATGAGTATTAGCCTTAGATTTATAACCTTGTTCATATCCAAGACCTTTTTAGTTGGTATTAGACTTCAATTTTATGGGTAATAGACTTTTCCCCAAGCATGATTGAACTTGGTTTTTGGAGGGGGTGTTAGCCTTGGATTTTCGGACAAATTGATCCTGACTCGACGAGCCCCATTTGAATGAGTTTAGCCTTAGATTTCAAACCTTGTTCATATCCAAGACCTTTTTAGTTGGTATTAGACTTCAATTTTATGGGTAATAGACTTTTCCCCCAAGCATGATTGAACTTGGTTTTTGGAGGGGGTGTTAGCCTTGGATTTTCGGACAAATTGATCCGTACTCGACGAGCCCCATTTGAATGAGTGTTAGGCTTCGATTTTCAACCTTGTTCATATCCAAGACCTTTTTAGTTGGTATCAGACTTCAATTTTATGGGTAATAGACTTTTCCCCCAAGCATGATTGAACTTGGTTTTTGGAGGGGGTGTTAGCCTTGGATTTTCGGACAAATTGATCCGTACTCGACGAGCCCCATTTGAATGAGTTTTAGCCTTAGATTTCAAACCTTGTTCATATCCAAGCCCTTTTTAGTTGGTATTAGACTTCAATTTTATGGGTAATAGACTTTTCCCCCAAGCATGATTGAACTTGGTTTTTGGAGGGGGTGTTAGCCTTGGATTTTCGGACAAATTGATCCTGACTCGACGAGCCCCATTTGATTGAGTGTTAGGCTTCGATTTTCAACCTTGTTCATATCCAAGACCTTTTTAGTTGGTATCAGACTTCAATTTTATGGGTAATAGACTTTTCCCCCAAGCATGATTGAACTTGGTTTTTGGAGGGGGTGTTAGCCTTGGATTTTCGGACAAATTGATCCTGACTCGACGAGCCCCATTTGAATGAGTTTTAGCCTTAGATTTCAAACCTTGTTCATATCCAAGCCCTTTTTAGTTGGTATTAGACTTCAATTTTATGGGTAATAGACTTTTCCCCCAAGCATGATTGAACTTGGTTTTTGGAGGGGGTGTTAGCCTTGGATTTTCGGACAAATTGATCCTGCCTCGACGAGCCCCATTTCAATGAGTATTAGCCTTAGATTTATAACCTTGTTCATATCCAAGACCTTTTTAGTTGGTATTAGACTTCAATTTCATGGGTAATAGACTTTTCCCCAAGCATGATTGAACTTGGTTTTTGGAGGGGGTGTTAGCCTTGGATTTTCGGACAAATTGATCCTGACTCGACGAGCCCCATTTGAATGAGTATTAGCCTTAGATTTATAACCTTGTTCATATCCAAGACCTTTTTCGTTGGTATTAGACTTCAATTTTATGGGTAATAGACTTTTCCCCAAGCATGATTGAACTTGGTTTTTGGAGGGGGTGTTAGCCTTGGATTTTCGGACAAATTGATCCTGACTCGACGAGCCCCATTTGAATGAGTTTAGCCTTAGATTTCAAACCTTGTTCATATCCAAGACCTTTTTAGTTGGTATTAGACTTCAATTTTATGGGTAATAGACTTTTCCCCCAAGCATGATTGAACTTGGTTTTTGGAGGGGGTGTTAGCCTTGGATTTTCGGACAAATTGATCCTGACTCGACGAGCCCCATTTGAATGAGTTTAGCCTTAGATTTCAAACCTTGTTCATATCCAAGACCTTTTTAGTTGGTATTAGACTTCAATTTTATGGGTAATAGACTTTTCCCCCAAGCATGATTGAACTTGGTTTTTGGAGGGGGTGTTAGCCTTGGATTTTCGGACAAATTGATCCTGACTCGACGAGCCCCATTTGAATGAGTTTTAGCCTTAGATTTCAAACCTTGTTCATATCCAAGCCCTTTTTAGTTGGTATTAGACTTCAATTTTATGGGTAATAGACTTTTCCCCCAAGCATGATTGAACTTGGTTTTTGGAGGGGGTGTTAGCCTTGGATTTTCGGACAAATTGATCCTGACTCGACGAGCCCCATTTGATTGAGTATTAGCCTTAGATTTATAACCTTGTTCATATCCAAGACCTTTTTAGTTGGTATTAGACTTCAATTTTATGGGTAATAGACTTTTCCCCAAGCATGATTGAACTTGGTTTTTGGAGGGGGTGTTAGCCTTGGATTTTCGGACAAATTGATCCTGACTCGACGAGCCCCATTTGAATGAGTATTAGCCTTAGATTTATAACCTTGTTCATATCCAAGACCTTTTTAGTTGGTATTAGACTTCAATTTTATGGGTAATAGACTTTTCCCCAAGCATGATTGAACTTGGTTTTTGGAGGGGGTGTTAGCCTTGGATTTTCGGACAAATTGATCCTGACTCGACGAGCCCCATTTGAATGAGTTTAGCCTTAGATTTATAACCTTGTTCATATCCAAGACCTTTTTAGTTGGTATTAGACTTCAATTTTATGGGTAATAGACTTTTCCCCAAGCATGATTGAACTTGGTTTTTGGAGGGGGTGTTAGCCTTGGATTTTCGGACAAATTGATCCTGACTCGACGAGCCCCATTTGAATGAGTATTAGCCTTAGATTTATAACCTTGTTCATATCCAAGACCTTTTTAGTTGGTATTAGACTTCAATTTTATGGGTAATAGACTTTTCCCCAAGCATGATTGAACTTGGTTTTTGGAGGGGGTGTTAGCCTTGGATTTTCGGACAAATTGATCCTGACTCGACGAGCCCCATTTGAATGAGTTTAGCCTTAGATTTCAAACCTTGTTCATATCCAAGACCTTTTTAGTTGGTATTAGACTTCAATTTTATGGGTAATAGACTTTTCCCCCAAGCATGATTGAACTTGGTTTTTGGAGGGGGTGTTAGCCTTGGATTTTCGGACAAATTGATCCTGACTCGACGAGCCCCATTTGATTGAGTTTAGCCTTAGATTTCAAACCTTGTTCATATCCAAGACCTTTTTAGTTGGTATTAGACTTCAATTTTATGGGTAATAGACTTTTCCCCCAAGCATGATTGAACTTGGTTTTTGGAGGGGGTGTTAGCCTTGGATTTTCGGACAAATTGATCCGTACTCGACGAGCCCCATTTGAATGAGTTTTAGCCTTAGATTTCAAACCTTGTTCATACCAATCCCTTTTTAGTTGGTATTAGACTTCAATTTTATGGGTAATAGACTTTTCCCCCAAGCATGATTGAACTTGGTTTTTGGAGGGGGTGTTAGCCTTGGATTTTCGGACAAATTGATCCTGCCTCGACGAGCCCCATTTCAATGAGTATTAGCCTTAGATTTATAACCTTGTTCATTTCCAAGACCTTTTTAGTTGGTATTAGACTTCAATTTTATGGGTAATAGACTTTTCCCCAAGCATGATTGAACTTGGTTTTTGGAGGGGGTGTTAGCCTTGGATTTTCGGACAAATTGATCCTGACTCGACGAGCCCCATTTGATTGAGTATTAGCCTTAGATTTATAACCTTGTTCATATCCAAGACCTTTTTCGTTGGTATTAGACTTCAATTTTATGGGTAATAGACTTTTCCCCAAGCATGATTGAACTTGGTTTTTGGAGGGGGTGTTAGCCTTGGATTTTCGGACAAATTGATCCTGACTCGACGAGCCCCATTTGAATGAGTATTAGCCTTAGATTTATAACCTTGTTCATATCCAAGACCTTTTTAGTTGGTATTAGACTTCAATTTTATGGGTAATAGACTTTTCCCCAAGCATGATTGAACTTGGTTTTTGGAGGGGGTGTTAGCCTTGGATTTTCGGACAAATTGATCCTGACTCGACGAGCCCCATTTGAATGAGTTTAGCCTTAGATTTATAACCTTGTTCATATCCAAGACCTTTTTAGTTGGTATTAGACTTCAATTTTATGGGTAATAGACTTTTCCCCAAGCATGATTGAACTTGGTTTTTGGAGGGGGTGTTAGCCTTGGATTTTCGGACAAATTGATCCTGACTCGACGAGCCCCATTTGAATGAGTTTAGCCTTAGATTTCAAACCTTGTTCATATCCAAGACCTTTTTAGTTGGTATTAGACTTCAATTTTATGGGTAATAGACTTTTCCCCCAAGCATGATTGAACTTGGTTTTTGGAGGGGGTGTTAGCCTTGGATTTTCGGACAAATTGATCCTGACTCGACGAGCCCCATTTGATTGAGTATTAGCCTTAGATTTATAACCTTGTTCATATCCAAGACCTTTTTAGTTGGTATTAGACTTCAATTTTATGGGTAATAGACTTTTCCCCAAGCATGATTGAACTTGGTTTTTGGAGGGGGTGTTAGCCTTGGATTTTCGGACAAATTGATCCTCACTCGACGAGCCCCATTTGAATGAGTTTTAGCCTTAGATTTCAAACCTTGTTCATATCCAAGCCCTTTTTAGTTGGTATTAGACTTCAATTTTATGGGTAATAGACTTTTCCCCCAAGCATGATTGAACTTGGTTTTTGGAGGGCGTGTTAGCCTTGGATTTTCGGACAAATTGATCCTGCCTCGACGAGCCCCATTTCAATGAGTATTAGCCTTAGATTTATAACCTTGTTCATAACCAAGACCTTTTTAGTTGGTATTAGACTTCAATTTTATGGGTAATAGACTTTTCCCCAAGCATGATTGAACTTGGTTTTTGGAGGGGGTGTTAGCCTTGGATTTTCGGACAAATTGATCCTGACTCGACGAGCCCCATTTGATTGAGTATTAGCCTTAGATTTATAACCTTGTTCATATCCAAGACCTTTTTAGTTGGTATTAGACTTCAATTTTATGGGTAATAGACTTTTCCCCAAGCATGATTGAACTTGGTTTTTGGAGGGGGTGTTAGCCTTGGATTTTCGGACAAATTGATCCTGACTCGACGAGCCCCATTTGATTGAGTATTAGCCTTAGATTTCAAACCTTGTTCATATCCAAGACCTTTTTAGTTGGTATTAGACTTCAATTTTATGGGTAATAGACTTTTCCCCCAAGCATGATTGAACTTGGTTTTTGGAGGGGGTGTTAGCCTTGGATTTTCGGACAAATTGATCCTGTACTCGACGAGCCCCATTTGATTGAGTATTAGCCTTAGATTTCAAACCTTGTTCATATCCAAGACCTTTTTAGTTGGTATTAGACTTCAATTTTATGGGTAATAGACTTTTCCCCAAGCATGATTGAACTTGGTTTTTGGAGGGGGTGTTAGCCTTGGATTTTCGGACAAATTGATCCTTACTCGACGAGCCCCATTTGAATGAGTTTAGCCTTAGATTTCAAACCTTGTTCATATCCAAGCCTTTTTAGTTGGTATTAGACTTCAATTTTATGGGTAATAGACTTTTCCCCCAAGCATGATTGAACTTGGTTTTTGGAGGGGGTGTTAGCCTTGGATTTTCGGACAAATTGATCCTGACTCGACGAGCCCCATTTGATTGAGTATTAGCCTTAGATTTATAACCTTGTTCATATCCAAGACCTTTTTAGTTGGTATTAGACTTCAATTTTATGGGTAATAGACTTTTCCCCAAGCATGATTGAACTTGGTTTTTGGAGGGGGTGTTAGCCTTGGATTTTCGGACAAATTGATCCTCACTCGACGAGCCCCATTTGATTGAGTATTAGCCTTAGATTTATAACCTTGTTCATATCCAAGACCTTTTTAGTTGGTATTAGACTTCAATTTTATGGGTAATAGACTTTTCCCCAAGCATGATTGAACTTGGTTTTTGGAGGGGGTGTTAGCCTTGGATTTTCGGACAAATTGATCCTGACTCGACGAGCCCCATTTGAATGAGTATTAGCCTTAGATTTATAACCTTGTTCATATCCAAGACCTTTTTAGTTGGTATTAGACTTCAATTTTATGGGTAATAGACTTTTCCCCAAGCATGATTGAACTTGGTTTTTGGAGGGGGTGTTAGCCTTGGATTTTCGGACAAATTGATCCTGACTCGACGAGCCCCATTTGATTGAGTATTAGCCTTAGATTTATAACCTTGTTCATATCCAAGACCTTTTTAGTTGGTATTAGACTTCAATTTTATGGGTAATAGACTTTTCCCCAAGCATGATTGAACTTGGTTTTTGGAGGGGGTGTTAGCCTTGGATTTTCGGACAAATTGATCCTGACTCGACGAGCCCCATTTGAATGAGTTTAAGCCTTATATTTCAAACCTTGTTCATATCCAAGACCTTTTTAGTTGGTATTAGACTTCAATTTTATGGGTAATAGACTTTTCCCCCAAGCATGATTGAACTTGGTTTTTGGAGGGGGTGTTAGCCTTGGATTTTCGGACAAATTGATCCTGTACTCGACGAGCCCCATTTGATTGAGTATTAGCCTTAGATTTCAAACCTTGTTCATATCCAAGACCTTTTTAGTTGGTATTAGACTTCAATTTTATGGGTAATAGACTTTTCCCCAAGCATGATTGAACTTGGTTTTTGGAGGGGGTGTTAGCCTTGGATTTTCGGACAAATTGATCCTGACTCGACGAGCCCCATTTGAATGAGTTTAGCCTTAGATTTCAAACCTTGTTCATACCCAACCCTTTTTAGTTGGTATTAGACTTCAATTTTATGGGTAATAGACTTTTCCCCCAAGCATGATTGAACTTGGTTTTTGGAGGGGGTGTTAGCCTTGGATTTTCGGACAAATTGATCCTGACTCGACGAGCCCCATTTGAATGAGTATTAGCCTTAGATTTATAACCTTGTTCATATCCAAGACCTTTTTAGTTGGTATTAGACTTCAATTTTATGGGTAATAGACTTTTCCCCAAGCATGATTGAACTTGGTTTTTGGAGGGGGTGTTAGCCTTGGATTTTCGGACAAATTGATCCTGACTCGACGAGCCCCATTTGATTGAGTATTAGCCTTAGATTTATAACCTTGTTCATATCCAAGACCTTTTTCGTTGGTATTAGACTTCAATTTTATGGGTAATAGACTTTTCCCCAAGCATGATTGAACTTGGTTTTTGGAGGGGGTGTTAGCCTTGGATTTTCGGACAAATTGATCCTGACTCGACGAGCCCCATTTGATTGAGTATTAGCCTTAGATTTATAACCTTGTTCATATCCAAGACCTTTTTAGTTGGTATTAGACTTCAATTTTATGGGTAATAGACTTTTCCCCAAGCATGATTGAACTTGGTTTTTGGAGGGGGTGTTAGCCTTGGATTTTCGGACAAATTGATCCTGACTCGACGAGCCCCATTTGATTGAGTATTAGCCTTAGATTTATAACCTTGTTCATATCCAAGACCTTTTTAGTTGGTATTAGACTTCAATTTTATGGGTAATAGACTTTTCCCCAAGCATGATTGAACTTGGTTTTTGGAGGGGGTGTTAGCCTTGGATTTTCGGACAAATTGATCCTGACTCGACGAGCCCCATTTGAATGAGTATTAGCCTTAGATTTGAAACCTTGTTCATATCCAAGACCTTTTTAGTTGGTATTAGACTTCAATTTTATGGGTAATAGACTTTTCCCCCAAGCATGATTGAACTTGGTTTTTGGAGGGGGTGTTAGCCTTGGATTTTCGGACAAATTGATCCTGACACGACGAGCCCCATTTGATTGAGTATTAGCCTTAGATTTATAACCTTGTTCATATCCAAGACCTTTTTCGTTGGTATTAGACTTCAATTTTATGGGTAATAGACTTTTCCCCAAGCATGATTGAACTTGGTTTTTGGAGGGGGTGTTAGCCTTGGATTTTCGGACAAATTGATCCTCACTCGACGAGCCCCATTTGAATGAGTTTTAGCCTTAGATTTCAAACCTTGTTCATACCCAATCCCTTTTTAGTTGGTATTAGACTTCATTTTCATGGGTAATAGACTTTTCCCCCAAGAATGATTGAACTTGGTTTTTGGAGGGGGTATTAGCCTTAGATTTTCGGACAAATTGATCCTGCCTCGACGAGCCCCATTTCAATGAGTATTAGCCTTAGATTTATAACCTTGTTCATTTCCAAGACCTTTTTAGTTGGTATTGGACTTCAATTTTATGGGTAATAGACTTTTCACCCAAGCATGATTGAACTTGGTTTTTGGAGGGGGTGTTAGTCTTGGATTTTCAGACAAATTGATCCTGACTCGACGAGCCCCATTTGATTGAGTATTAGCCTTAGATTTATAACCTTGTTCATATCCAAGACCTTTTTCGTTGGTATTAGACTTCAATTTTATGGGTAATAGACTTTTCCCCAAGCATGATTGAACTTGGTTTTTGGAGGGGGTGTTAGCCTTGGATTTTCGGACAAATTGATCCTGACTCGACGAGCCCCATTTGATTGAGTATTAGCCTTAGATTTATAACCTTGTTCATATCCAAGACCTTTTTAGTTGGTATTAGACTTCAATTTTATGGGTAATAGACTTTTCCCCAAGCATGATTGAACTTGGTTTTTGGAGGGGGTGTTAGCCTTGGATTTTCGGACAAATTGATCCGTACTCGACGAGCCCCATTTGATTGAGTTTAGCCTTAGATTTCAAACCTTGTTCATATCCAAGACCTTTTTAGTTGGTATTAGACTTCAATTTTATGGGTAATAGACTTTTCCCCAAGCATGATTGAACTTGGTTTTTGGAGGGGGTGTTAGCCTTGGATTTTCGGACAAATTGATCCTGACTCGACGAGCCCCATTTGAATGAGTATTAGCCTTAGATTTCAAACCTTGTTCATATCCAAGCCTTTTTAGTTTGTATTAGACTTCAATTTTATGGGTAATAGACTTTTCCCCAAGCATGATTGAACTTGGTTTTTGGAGGGGGTGTTAGCCTTGGATTTTCGGACAAATTGATCCTGACTCGACGAGCCCCATTTGATTGAGTATTAGCCTTAGATTTATAACCTTGTTCATATCCAAGACCTTTTTAGTTGGTATTAGACTTCAATTTTATGGGTAATAGACTTTTCCCCAAGCATGATTGAACTTGGTTTTTGGAGGGGGTGTTAGCCTTGGATTTTCGGACAAATTGATCCTCACTCGACGAGCCCCATTTGATTGAGTATTAGCCTTAGATTTATAACCTTGTTCATATCCAAAACCTTTTCAGTTGGTATTAGACTTCAATTTTATGGGTAATAGACTTTTCCCCAAGCATGATTGAACTTGGTTTTTGGAGGGGTTGTTAGCCTTGGATTTTCGGACAAATTGATCCTGATTCGACGAGCCCCATTTGATTGAGTATTAGCCTTAGATTTATAACCTTGTTCATATCCAAGACCTTTTTAGTTGGTATTAGACTTCAATTTTATGGGTAATAGACTTTTCCCCAAGCATGATTGAACTTGGTTTTTGGAGGGGGTGTTAGCCTTGGATTTTCGGACAAATTGATCCAGACTCGACGAGCCCCATTTGATTGAGTATTAGCCTTAGATTTATAACCTTGTTCATATCCAAGACCTTTTTAGTTGGTATTAGACTTCAATTTTAGGGCAATAGACTTTTCCCCCAAGCATGATTGAACT